>VALG01000129.1:0-16702 GCA_009835305.1 Ipomoea purpurea
GACGTATTCTATTTTGAAATATGTTAATGTCCCATAACTATGCTTACGTTCACTATGAGTGTGGCCGCTTTTGTTGCTCACAGACATCCCGTATGTGTGAATTGGTATTTGATATATGTGAAACTGAACCACTTATTTTATTTGTGTTGACTATGAAGGTCTGCTGCAGTGGGCAGTATTCATTATAGATGAGTGATTTGAAGGTGGAAGCTTGTGGGAGTAGGTGCGGTTTTTTATTTGCTAAGTTTTAGTGATAGTTGTCTCCATAAGAAGTTAATTGGAGGGCTAATGTGCTTTTAGGATTTTTCGCTTGGCTTAATTGGTGTTGCAATGTGCTGGTGAAGTGCCAGGGCTAGTTTGGGCATAGACGTTTTTTTTATTTTTTTTTTTGTGTTTGTTTTTATTATTTTTTTTTTTTTACGAAATCCGATGACTGTATGAGTTGGCTGTTCCCTTGGTGAGCTTGTGTCTATAGATGGCTGTTAGGTATTGGAGTTTGCCGAGTTAGATTGATGTCTAGCACCTGATGGTATTTTGGCGCATAAAGTATCTTGATATTATGCTATCTTTATGATCGCACTTTATGAAAATTGGCAAGTGTTTGCTTGTGTCAAATGTGCAAAAACTTCAGTTGTACATGTTAGTCGCGAGAGTTAAGGTGATATGCCTAAGGAGTGGAAGTGAAGCTTAGTTAGTCTTCATGATGTTCTATGCTATATGGGGATCAAACGCAACTTGCAAATATGCATTCTGTTGGAACTCGTTGGTTGAGACCTGAGTATTGGAAAGACACTGGTGTGCGCAAAGTGTTCTGGAGATGTCCTGCCGGTTCCAAAGTTCAATGGAGTGCGCTATGTTGTGTCTCGCATATAGAACAATTTCAGAGTATCTAGCACTCTAACTCATAGAAGTGGCTGGACTAGGAGGGTCTGAAAGGGCAGGTCTATGACTGTACATAAAGGACATACAAAAGGGAAGTTTGCTATATTCGGACGTTATGAGTAACCATTTATCCATAAGAGTGCTGACTCAGTATATGAAATGAAATGAAGTCATGGCTAATGCTGTCAAAAGAAATTTGGCAAAATGCTGAAGAAGCCAAGGGACGATGAAAGAATGAAAACAAATGGCAAAGGAGGTGGAACTAGAAGTATTCAAAAGCAAAAAGGTCCAAATCAAGATTTTAAACTTGTGGGCGTTCAATGCTATGAATGTGGAGGCTATTGGACACATTGCAGCGGATTGTGGAAACAAAAAGATAAGAAATCTTGCACACTTACATGGAGTGGTTTTGAAGATTCTGATAATGATGAACAGGTAGAACAATAGACAAGCAATTTTGTTGCATTCCATGACTATATGCGCACCCTGATGATGTGGAAGAACGTGCAAACTACGAGAAGTTCTTCAAAATTGCAGAAGAATTTGTGGAAGATAGTGAGGTAAAGAGGGACACAAATCAGATGCAACCTACCACACGATAAATACATGAGACAGCTGAAGAGATATAGACTGACAATGAGGATTTTGACCTTACACATGAGGTAGAGAAGAGATACAGACTGATGATGAGATATTGACCTAGCTGAAGCATATGGAGATATATACAAACACTGGTGTAAGGTAAGTAAGTTGAACCTCGTAATTAAGTGTTGAGTTTAGAGTTGGAAAATTCAATCCTAAAAACTACCACAGAAAAACTTAAGATTGAATTGGATGTTAAACTCTCAAATGACAATACTTACAAATAATTGGAAAACTTCAAAAAAATGTGTGAGAATGTTGAACAAATGCACTAGTAGTCTTAAGGAAATTCTCCAGTCAGGAAGGATTAACCATAACAAAGCAGGTCTAGGCTTCACAAGCAGGCAAGGAAATCAGACAAACGCATGGGTGCCAGAAAAAAAGGACATCATTCCATGAAGGCTAGACCGGAAGGAAATCAGACAAACGCATCATCATTCCATGAAGGCTAGACCGGAAGGAAATCAGACAAAGCATGGTGCAAAAAAAGGCATAAATCAGACAAACGCATCATCAATCCATGAGGCAGACCGGAAGGAAATCAGACAAACGGCATGGGCAGCCGGAAGGAAATTGACATCATTCCATGAAGGCTAGACCGGTGCTCACTGCGCACAAGAAGCCCCCCTCACTTTGAGAGCTGTTCCCACACTGCCGCTGGTGAGATTCGATCCCTAGTCATCATTCCAAAGTTTCACCTCTATGACCAATTGAGCTACCTATGCGGGCTAGTACGAAAGGACATGATTGGAGGCATTGCAGTCAAAACAAACCATGACAAGTATGGCGACCCAAGAAAACTTGCTTGACAATGAAATGATTTTTTTTCATTTAAAAAAAAAAAAAAAATTGTTGCTTAATTTCTTTTCTAGTTTTTTTTTTCCTTTTTCTTTTTTCTGTAAATAAAATAAAATAAATAACTAGCTTAGGATTTTATTTCTAACAAAATTCTATTTTTGTTTGTTTGTCTATTTTACAAAATAAAAAAAAATGTTTTTAATGAAAATAGAATGTCGTTGTGTTATGGCTTACTAAGTGATGCATGGTCTTGAAAATGGACAGTCTGAGTTTATGAAGCCGAGCCATCACCTATAAAGATCGATCAACGCCTTTTCATTGGATCACATTTTGCTGACCTAGTGGTGCCAGAGTTTGTTGATCATGCGAGTCCTCATCAAATGAAATGCTAAAATTGGCTATTAAGTTCTAGAAAAGGAGCTATGTCTGCTTTCTCATCAGCGAAAAGCTAGAATTGCTTGATCGGAGGTTCACGCCAGAAGTCTTCTTTTAAAACTGGAGGGTTTTGGTACTGAAAATAGTGATAGGCACAACCTGTGTGTAATGATGACACTTCTTTTGGATCCACGAGCTCTTCATCAAATCAGTTCTATTGAGATCACTGGTAATGTTTAACTTCCAATAGTAGTGTTGTTCAATTTGCAGTATTTCCTCTAGAGCATATCTTTGATAATATGTGGATAGTATATCATGTTGCCTCTACTCATAACCAGATTGAATGCATGTTGCCCATTTTTCCCACCCGCATTCAACTACAAATAAATTCCATGTTCTTCTTTTCCCAATCCGACTTTATATATTAAACTTGAGCTTTATATGACGCTATTGAACGGTGCTTATTTATCTTGTTTACCTAGAAGAAGGCTACCTGGTGTCTGCTACGGTTAAAAAGGACCATAGAACAACCCAGAGTGAAAGCTTTCTAGTGTAAAGCATTTCATTAACACTCTTAACATACTTACCTAGAAGAGCTACCCGGTGTCTGCTATGGTTCAAAAGAGTCCTAGAACAGCCCGGAGTGAAAGCTTTCTAGTGTAAATTATTCATTTAACTGGTTTCCTGGAAGTGGGCTACCCAATACTTAATATGGATCCAAAGGACCTAAGAAGAGTCCGGTGTGAAAGCTTTCCAATGTTGATATACGTCTCATATCCTCCCGTTGTGAACTTCAATTTCAAAATCTATCTACATCGTATCGATTACATGCTCTTAGTTTGAATTTTCTTGCATTGTTCAATACATACTGCTGTGTTATGTTACCTTTGGCAAATGTTTGTCAAAAGGGGGAAGTGTGTATAAGGGAGAATGTGTATGAATTAAGGGGGTGACTTGTATATTTGAGAAGGAAGATTAGGAGATTTATTTGGTTGTTTGATCAACATATGCAAAAGGGGGAGATTGTTGGTACCCAAAATTGTGATTTAATTTTATTAATTGTCATATGTTGATGATGTTAGTTATGATGAAAGGGGAATGCAGCGCAAAAAATGGAACTGTAAGTGTGTGCATAATATGCATGAAATTTGGAAACAAGTGGATACATGTGTAAATTATACATGATGTGATTATGTGGTGATTTAGTGGAAATGAGAATGAAAGTGGGAAGTTGGTTCGTGGTGCAAGATCGTGGTGCATGAGAACATGTGGTAGTGAATGCCGTGAATTAAGGAGTGAAAGAAGACTTCAACATTATAAATAGAAATTATTATGATGAAGATATTTGAAGTTTCCAAAACGGGAAAAAATAGAAATATTATTTTGGAGGTGCTACAAAGAATTATTCGAAAAACGTTACAAGGAAACTTTCAAACAGAGAAAGATCGGTGTATTATGTGGAGAAGGCAGCTCCACTTTATATTAGTAAAAAGTTGTGTTAAAATTCAGGTTGGTTACAGTTTGTCTAATTGGAAGAATTAGTTCAAACTGTATTTGTAAACTTTTTCATAGAGTTGTTTTACGAGGTTAATGTTTAAATAGGTGGTAGACCTAGTTTGTAATTCATTGAACCTGTAATTGTAAAAAATCGCAGGTTGATCTTGAATGAAAAAGTTTTTGGCGTGCCCCCGCAGATTAAGAGGTGTTCTCCAACTGCGTTAAAAAATTCACCTGCGTACTTATTTGGCGCTTCATTTATTTTTTACATATTGTGTTACATATCTGCATTACATATTTTCATTAAGTATATAAGAACTTAGTAAATTATAATTTTAGAGGTTTATGAACAAAAGTGAATCCAATAATCATCACAGTTGAATAATTAAAAATAAAAATTGTGCTGGTATATATAAAGAACAACGGGAAACAAATATACAATCTTCCTTGCTAGGCAAATAAGAAGGATCACATACAACTTTCTTACACTTTGCAGTTTCTCCTTCAAATGTTAATCTGCTATCTTGCCTTCTTCATCAAACTCTATCTAAAGTCAAATAAGAAGTCATGTCATACATTACAAAAGATTTTTTTGCAGTTTGGTCCTACGACTTTATGGCACCAACACTTTGAATCCATGACTTTCAAAACTTGCATATTTTGGATGCATGAACTATTGATTTCTTAACAAAATAGTCCATCCGACAAATCTCTGTAATTTTTCACTGGAATTTTTTTTCTCCTTTTTTACAAGGTATATTGGTAATTTTTTTTGATTTACCTAACCTAATTTGACCTAAATTAATAATGGTTAATCCCACTACATACACGGCTAACTACATTCATAATCTTCAATTCCAGACCAGAATGTTCATACTTTTAGTCAATTACCAAGGAAGTCATTTCATTTGAATGAAAAATATATTTCATATCATAATATTCATACATAGCCATTGCAAAATATTTTTGCTTTCATTTCCTCACACTAATGGATCCAAAGTTTACAATCAAGTTTGCAATATATTAACTTTGAGATACTGCTATCTTTGATATCTTTGCGCAAAGGAGGGGGTTGTTCTTTGGACATTCCAAGTTTTTTATGCAAAACAGTGACTATTTTTTGGTTTGTTGTCCACTAGAATTTGAGGTATCCACTGTGTTCAGATTACACAATCATGATGATTTAGGTTTTGATAGTTTCCATGATGAGTAGAAGAAGAAAGATGAATGTATCTTTATTGATGAAGAAGATTGTGGTGTTTCGTTACAGCTGAACCCAAACAAAACGGAATTAGATTTCTGTACACATATGAGTAAGGGGGGAAAAACGGTTTATAACTGCCTAGGAGAGTAAAGGACAAAAAAAAAAAAAAAAAAAAAAAAAAAAAAAAAAAAAAAACCTCTAGTTATTAAACAGAAATGATCGAGGCCTGAGGGATGGCCCCATGGATTCACCCCAAGCTTGTTGTTGTTGCATTTTGTGGAGACTGCATCATGCCTTTCATCATCTCCCAGCATTGTGGTTGCATTTTGTGATATTTGCTTATGCTTCATCCATCCTGTCCGCTACCCGTCCGCATTTCCTGTCCCCCCCCCCATAAGCTGAAGCATGGAGGTCCTGCCATGCCCAGCTTAAGGATGGCACACATCAAATAGAGGTTTAGACAAACCTTTTGTAAAGCCATCTGCAAAGCTACTAGTTGAGGAATAACTAATAAACTTGATCACTCCTTCTTGAACTCTTTGCCTTACAACATTGATAGTCAATCTCGATATGTTTAATACCTCATGGAAGACATGATTCTCTCCTGTGGCCACTGCTGATTTGTTATCCACAATATAAAAGTAGGTCCATTCATACTTATCTGCAAATTTGTCAACAAGGTAATGTCAGCCATTGAATCTCACAAGTAGTAGCAGTTAATGCTCTATACTCTGCCTCAGATGAGGACCTTGATACAGTGGGTTGCTTTTTAGTTCATCAAGAAATAAGTGAATTCCCAAGGAAAATGCAATATCCGGCCAGTGATGGACTTTCTAGATTCAGTGCAGGTCCCCCAGTCAGAATCTGAGAAGCCTTGAAGTTTTATGGGAGAGTTTGCAGCATAAAAAAGACCTCTTCCAGGAGTTCCTTTAAGAAACCTCAACACCCTATGAGCTGTCATTAGGTGTGTGTCCCTAGGTTTGTCAACAAACTGGCTCGAGTAGCATATGATATGTCAGGCCTAGTGTTAGTCAAATATAATAGTTTCCCGGCCAACAAGTCTTCTATAGATCTCAGGCTGATCTAGTAACTTCCCATCAATACTTGTGAGTTTCTGCCCTGTGGTGAAAGGTGTCTTGGTAGGTTTGGCTTCCAAGAAACTATTTTCCTTCAAAATTTCCAAAGTATACTTCCTTTGGCATAGGTTGAGTCCATCATGATTTCTAAAAGCTTCAATTCCCAGAAAATAATTCAACTGGTCAAGATCTTTGATCTTAAAAGATCTATCCAAAAATTATTTCAATTGCCTGATTTGATTAGCATCTGTTCCAGCTATCAGAATATCATCTACATACACAAGTAATGCAGTGAAGGAAGTTCCTGATCTTTTGATGAACAATGAAGGATCAGCAGCAGATTGATAGAAGCCATTATTTAATAGAGCAAGGGTAAGCTTAGCATTCCACTACATACTTGCTTGCTTAAGACCATATAGAGATCTCAATAGTCTGCAAACTTGATTCCCTTTATCACTTTTGAAACCTGGTGGAAGAACTATATATACCTCTTCTTCTAGGTCTCCATGCAAGAAGGCATTGTTAATGTCTAGTTGCTGAATTTCCCATCCCTTGGCAACTGCCACAGCCAAAAGGGTTCTTATGGTTGTCATCCTTGCCACAGGTGAGAAAGTTTCAGTGTAATCCACTCCCATCTGCTGAGTGTATCCCTTAGCAACTAATCTGGCTTTGTATCTCTCTATAGAGCCATCTGCCCTATGTTTTATTTTGTAGACCCATCTGCATCCAATTGGAGATTTCCCTATATGCAATTCTGTCAGAATCCAAGTGTTATTTTGGACCAAGGCTTCTATTTTTGTTTGCATGCCTTTCCTCCATTCCTCACTTTTAACAGCTTCATTATAGGACTGAGGTTCATGTGCAGAAGTGATGGCAGAAACACATGATCTATGACTGTCAGGTAGATTATCATAGGAAATGAAATTATGAATAGAATGGGGAGAAGTTCTTCTGTTTGAATCATCAGTTACCATAAGTTAGCAGTAGTAATCATGTAGTTTAGAAGGTACTGTCTTTGTTTTTGTTGACCTTCTAATATGTTGATGACTGCTAGGACTTGGTAAAGCATGGTCAGTCTGAGATGCTTCATCATGATGTTGCTCAGCTATGTCTGATAGGCTGTGATCAACCAATGTGTTATTGGTTGAGTCATTACTCAAAACACCATTAGGCATCATGTCTTCATCACTGTTGATTCATTACTTAAAGCACCATTAGGCATCATGTCTTCATTATTGCTTTCAATCCCAAAATCTGTATTAGGATCACTTTGTGGACTAGTTCCAGTAGCAACATCAACTTCTGTGGATTCCCAACACATTTCAGTGGTGATGGGAACCGGAGGCAATGCAGGATTGAATTTCTCAGTGGTGCAAGAATCAGAAGTGCTTTCTGGATTCAATCCTTTAAAAGGGAAAGTATGTTCATAGAATTTAACATCCCTGGAAACAAAGGTAGTTTGATCAGTTAAATCATACAATATGTAGCCTTTTGTATTTGCTGGAAAGCCCAAAAACACACACTTCCTTGCTCTTAACTGAAACTTGGTCTTTCCTTGTGATATGGTAGCACCAAAACACAGACAACCAAATGATCTAAGTTGATTGTAGTCCACCTCTGTGCCATTCATCAATTCAAAAGGAGTTTTCCCATTAAGGACTTCAGTTGGGAGTCTGTTAATAAGATAGGTTGCATGTAGAACACAATGGCCCCAAAAAGCTATAGGCAGGCCAGACTGAAATTTTAGAGCCCTAGCTATGTTCAATATATGTTGATGTTTCCTCTCTGCTACCCCATTCTGTTGGGGAGTGTACACACAAGACTTTTGATGAATGATCCCCCTTTCATTGAGAAAAGCAGTCATCATAAATTCAGTTCCATTGTCTGTTCTAATTGCCTTAATCTTGCCAGAGAATTGATTATAAACATGGTTGTAGAAGTTTTGAAAGACAGTCTTAACTTCATATTTGTTATTCATTAAATGTAACCAAGTGAATCTGCTAAAGTCATCAACAATGGTTAAAAAATAGTGTTCCCCCTTAAGGGATGCAACATGGAAGGGTTCCCAAACATCCATGTGCAACAAATCATAGCACTTTTGAGCTCTAGTAGTGCTGACAGGGAAAATAGATTTTTTATGTTTGGCAAAGTGGCAAATATCACATACAAAGTCAACACTTTTAGAAAGAGAGACATCTTTTATTCCATTCAGAAATAGAATCTTATTAACAGGATAGTGCCTAGTCTTTATGTCATATATCCACACTTAGACTGTTACACTGAATCTTAGGCTTCCCATCAGAAAACTGATCATTTTTCTTCATGGGAGGATTGGTTATCAAGTAGAGACATTCCTTTTCCTTAGAAAAATCATCCACTGTTCCAAGAGGGCCCTGGATGGTACAACAATCAGCTTCCATGGTGATCTTGTAACCTGATTGCTTTGTTAATTTGCTGGCAGAGATAATATTAAAAGTAAAGGATGGTATGCACATGACATTTTGCAGAAATATATGCTCATCAAGTCTTATTTTCCCTATGTGAGTAACATTATCAGTTTCTCCATTAGGAAGCCTAACACAAATTCCATGCACTTTGTGACTATTTTCAAAGTATTCTACAAAACATGTAATATGGTCTGTAGCACCAGAATCTAATATCCACATAGCAGGTAAATTCTGGACAGAATTGACATAAGGGTTACCTTCATTGTGATCCTCTGTAAACCCCTTAAAGTATGATCTGAGACTAGGATTAGCAAGAGTCACAGCAGCATTAGTGGAGGTTTGATTTCCCTTGTTCTGATTCTGCAACAAAGACAACAATTTTTGGAACTGATCATTAGATAAACATGTATCTCCAACTTGATTCACAGAGGTGTTGGCAAACTGCTGTACATCTTGAGTGGCTTTGTTTTTTTTTCTTATAGCCTGGAATCCATCCAGGTGGATAACCATTCCTTTTGTAGCACTTCTCAATAGTATGACCAAGCATACCACATAAAGTACACTTGGGAACATTATTCCCTCCATTGCTATTAAATTTCTTCTTGTTATTGGAAGCTGAAAAAGCCGCAAGAGGTGGATCTTCTGCATTCTGATTTGAGTGGCATTAGCCTGAATTAGGTCAACAGATTTCTGGTTAATGTTTCCTCTGATCTTCCTTTCCAGCTTCAATGTCATATTGAGAACCCTTCCTATATCAGCATGGGATCCATGACTAGAATTCCAGACTTATAGGTTCTAGTCCTCATTCAATCCATCCAGAAACCTGATTAATGATCATCCTCCCTTTCCTTTTGCATTCTCTCCATAAGAGTACATGTGCATTTAGGCAAGCATTCGCATAAAGCAAAGGTCTCATAGCATTCATCTGTTGCCATAAGGCATTGCACTTAGTGAAGTATTCATTAACAAACATATTCCCTTGAGCATTTCTATAAATTTCATTCTGAATTTCTGATATTTTGTGTGGATCGGATTGAGAGTACCTTTTACTAAGTGCATTCCAGATCTCAGACGCCTTATCAAAGTACATCACACTTTCCGCTATGGCAGGGCTAACAGATTTCAGAATCCAGGAGCTCACAATGCGATTGCACCCTTCTCCACGTTGCACTTCTGGAGTCATTCTCAGCAGGACTAGAGAGGACTTCATTGACAAAGTCGAATTTATTTTTGACCTCCAGGCAATCTATGGTGTCGACTCCATGAAGAATAGTTAGTTTCTGTCAAAACAGGTGAACTAGAACCAGGTTCGGGTTCTTATAACGTGGAGGAAGTAAGGATCGTCGAACTCATCACTACGTTGGATTATCGGATTCTTATTCGATGAAGCAGCTGCTTGTTCCACACGATCTCCATCTCCGATCACGTTCTCTGTCATGACTACTGCTGCGTAGCTTCTACGAAGCTCTGATAGCATGTTCAGATTACACAATCATGGTGATTAGGGTTTGATAGTTCATGATGAGTAGAAGAAGAAAGATGAATGTATCTTATTGATGAAGAAGATTGTGGTGTTTCGTACAGCTGAACCAACAAACAAAACGAATATATGTACACATATGAGTAAGGGAAAAAACGGTTATAACTGCCTAGGAGGTAAAAGGACAAAAAAACTCTCATAAGCTTATTAAACAGAAATGATCAGAAGGTTGAGGATGACATGAATCACCCAGTTGTTGTGTTGCATTTTGTGAGACTGCATCATGCTTCATCATCCCCAGCTGTTGTGTTGCAGTTGTTGTGAGACTGCATCATGCTTCATCATTGTTTGCTCCATGCTAAATTGCTCATGCTTATCCTCTGGTTGAACGGCAACTGCTAGCTGCTCTTTTGACTTTTGTTGTCTGTATCGTCCTTAACCTCATGCTTAGCTTCACCATGATCTTTCTCTCCTGTCTCTTGTATGTCTTCCTCACATTAATTGATCTCTGATTAGAAGAATATATTGATTATTTGGAGAAGAAGAAGGCAAGATGAAATTAATGATCAAAACGAGAAAAATGAGGAAATGATGGAAGGAGAGAAGATCCAGATGAATCTGTTGAGGAAGATGAAGATTCAGGAAAAAAACGTAGATATAAATTTAGGTCATTAATTTAGGTAAATGAAAAGACCATTATACCCCTATGAAAAAGGGAAAAAAAATCCGGTTAAAAATTGTTGGACAGTTCGCCGGAAGGACTATTTTTGCTAAGGAATCGATAGTAAGGGACCAAATATGCAAGTTTTGAAAGTCATGGATTCAAAGTGTTAGTGTCATAATAGTCGTAGGACCAAAACTGCAAAAAACTCCATTACAAAAGAATATTTTTTTCACCATGTGTGGAGTACGGCCTAAAATAACTAATATACATAAGGTCTGTGAGCCACAATTCTTCATGATATTGAGACATATCAGTTTGACTCCTCATCATTTCTAAAATTTATTATTCGTAAAATCTTTTCTCAATATTCTTGTTCATAGACATCCAACTTCAACAAAACTACAAAATTACCACCGCATCTCAAGTTAAACAGATTCTATTAGTTTGGACAGCATTAATCGGGAAAATTTTAAAAGTTTAAGGTCAAATTAGGAAATTAATTAAACTTTGCACAATAAAAATAACACAAAGTACAATCAATTACAACACATTATTACACCAACATTTTTTAAATTCCTGTTAGAGGTCTAACATTATTGGCTCTTATTAAATTTATATTATATTATATAAATTTGTAGATTATATTGTGCGCAGAATATGGTTCCTTTCCTGCCCTCATCACAAAAATGTGAGATAACTAATACACACTCACCTTTAGCATTACCAACATTCAACACATTGATGAACTTCTTTGTAAAACCACTAAATATCAATATGGTACCCCTTATTTACTTCTTTTTTTTTTTTTTTTTTGAAATTTAAATACACCCATAAACTTATGAATTGGTTCAATATATAGTGTATGCACGAATTTACAATAACCTCATGCTTTGTTCTAAATGTGTATTAATTAAGTACATTTATAATAGTCCCAATTGTTGTTTTGCAACAAAAATATAATAACCCAAAAACCAAACAACAAAACAAGCAAAACCTTAACAAAAATTCTTAAAAACTTTCAACAACATACCATGAAGAAAAAGGCAATCTAAACTTTATCCTACCCCAACACCCACACCACCAATACATAATTAGCTATGTAATACTAGTAATACTGATCTTAGGGCTGAGCTTGCTTGAGAGGTGCAATAACATGGCCATTAGAAGACCCATTAGAAAGCCCAAGCCCGAATCGCTTACATGCATGGGCTTTCACATCCTCAACGAAGCGATTCATGTTTTTTTGGGATGTTCCCTCCATTGCTAATGCATTCTTTAATGTGCTCTTCACTTCAAGCACTGCATTCTTCAGTTCCACACTCTTTCCACCCATGAAAACGTTTATCTTCTCTGCAACTTCTTGTCGTGTGATGGACGTTTTGTCACATAAATTAATCCCGATTTTCCAATCGTTGACCACTAGCTTTCGGTTAGAAAATTGGTCCGTCACCAATGGGTAACATATCAACGGTATCCCGCACCAGATACTCTCCAGTATCGAATTCCATCCGCAATGAGTCAAGAACCCGCGAATCGACGGGTGCGAAATCACCTCCGTCTGCCGGCACCACGGCACAACCAAAACCCGTTCCTCCACGTTTTCTTCAATCTCGGGGGAGGCAAAAATTGTTTCCTCGGAGCTGACGATATCCGGAGCCGGAAACCCAAAAAAGCTCACCCGCTGAGCATAAAGCCGTGGCTATCTCCACTAAAATGGTCCGCTTATTGGTTGGGCGTAGCTGCCGAAGATACGTACAAGGAACAGAGCCATCGGGCTTACATAAGAGACCAGTGAGACAGTCGGCTCGATATAGCGTGTAACCGGTTCTTGCGGAAACCGGAGGGGAAAATGAGGCCCGATGGCATAACGGCTGCGATGTTTAAGGACAGCGCAGGGTTACCGGGCTCGAGCTCTTGGACTGTGTTGCCAGATAGATAATGTCAGCATTCTTAACATCCTGGAATGCAATGTAATGATTCTGTGCATCCCGCCATATATCCAGTTGGAATTGGAGATATGACTCAGTCCCTTGGTTCATCTTTCACCTCCCTGTAATATAGTCCTATGTAATCCCCCTCAGCTCGATTATCTGATAACCTCATACATCAAAATAACAAATTTAGTCAACACCTATAATCTTACTCTATTAATTATTATTATTATTAATTATAAAAAGTCAAATATGACTCCGCTTGTTTTAGGGCGTTTATTCAGTTATAGTAAGATAACCAAGGTTATATTTGTTTGGTAATAAAATAAGTATTCTCAATGGTTTAGTCAGGTTAGTATTTCCATCGCGCAGTGTAGAGTAAATAAGCCAACTCCGCATCTCAAGTTTTTTTTCAGCTATAAAAAGGGCATTGTAGATACCCTCCAATTCTTAGGTAATCCACATTACTCCCAATTTTTTATTATTATCTTATTCCATTGCTTTATTTCATATCTTTAGTTTTAAACCAAACACAATACAGATCTAACATTTTCATTAATCAACATTCCTAAGGTAAACATTCTACAACCAACTACCGCCCCCAAGACACGTTATGTCACGCAACCCCTGCCTCCCGCTCGAACTCCATAATCCGATTTGTTTTGAGGTTATATTGGGGTAGGTGGGGCGCCGAGGGACACGTACCGAACAGAACCCCTACCATCCTCCGTTCGGTCGGAGATAACCTAGTGAGGAGGCAACCTACCTCCTCATTCAGTCATCATAACATGAGTGGATGGAGAAGTTTGCCCGATCCTCCATTCATAGCACGACTTAGACGTCGAAGAAAGAGTTTTCTCCTCCATCCTAATTAGTATATATAAACTAGAGTATAAAGGCCACTAATAAATAAACCGCCGTATTAATATATAGTATACAGGGAAATATAGTATATATATATTATATCTATTTGAACCTATTCTATTTCAAAGTAACTTGCCATCAATTACTATTTGCATAAAATAGTAGAGCAACAATTGTTCTATTGTACACTTTTTGTTTGATGATTGAATTGCACAAATTGTAAAATTCAATGACCTGTTGACATTTTATTATTATATTATTATTATTATTTATTAAATTATTATATTATTATTATTATTATTATATTTTATTATTATTATTAATGCATTTGTAGTCCCAAGACAATTATTGTAAAAGCTTACAACAGAGTGATTTTGCAGGCCAGCAGGCAGACAAATCATTTTCATTGGACCTTTTTTAAATTAAAGTTATCACCTCTGCACCCTACTTGCAAGTTGCAAACCTTCTCAAATAATAAATACAGAAATATTTTCTTTGTGGCTTTTGGATCATATACGATAATTAAGAAATTAGACTTGAGATACATTAATTTTGGAAGAAAAAAAAAAAGAATTATTAAATGAAAAATAAATCTGTTTTTAAAATTTTATTAAAAAAAATATAGTCAAATAAACCCTCAACTATATACAAAATTAAACACATCTTTAAATTATTAAAAATTTAAACCAAACATCTCAATTCGTGAAATAAATAATTGAGCTTATTAGTTAGTTACCAAAAAAGTAATTAGTTAAAATGTGAGGTAGGTAATATTTTATTCAAATAAATAAAATTTTGTAAAAAAAATTGTTCCAAATTATTCATTGGAACACAATAATTCCACTTGTTTGAAAATTGTCCCACCCATTTAAATAATAACATGATTTTCTCAACTATAGAGTACTTGCCGTATATTGATATTATAAGAAGATTAGTGACACATGTTATGCATTACTGTTAATCTTCAGAGGACAGTAGCTAGACCTCGGCTTGCACTGGGTTCTCTAGCCCAGGTGTCATAGCACCCCATACTCTTACGTTACGCTTTGGGATTTATATGAGACATCACCTTTATTATGTAAGTTTTAAATGTTTTTAAAAATCTGGGGGTGTTACATTAGGTGTCGGGTCCCCTACCCCCCACTGACTCTTTTCATCACTTTAAACGCCCCGGGAACCGCTGTGGAACCGAAACCATGCTTAGACACTTTAAACAACGTAATTAACGACAACACATGGACAATTAACGGATCGAATACGATAAACCGAACGACACATAACCTAACATACTTTCCTAAACATAATCAACGCCCAAACATGCGATTTCCCCACCCGATAACCCAAGAATAATACCATGCGATACAACTTAGGGTTCTAATCACTTTTATACGATTCGTCTTCTAATTGCAAGATTCGGTAAGAACAACACATAAGCATCAAGAACATCACACAATTATCAAGAATAACACATAATCATCAAGAATTCCATATAATCATCAAGAACATCATAATTATCAAGAAACTCCCAATATCAAGATTATCAAGATTCCTCATGGAATCATCATATCAATTCCCAATAATAATCATTAGATCTCGCCATTCACAATAATATGGGGAACCCTAAGGGGAATCATAACTATGAAAATAGGTTTTGTTGAGACATGGGTTACCTCTTAGCCTTAATTAATTCCTTGGCTATGAATGATCTTTCTTTAAGCTTTCTTGATTTCTTGATTCTCCTAGGGAATTCTTGGAACTCTTTGGGTGGTGAGAGATTATTGTGGTGGGAATTCTAGGTGCCTCCTAAGTTCCCTATTTATATATTTAAGACTCCTAATTAGGGCCTGAATAGTATGGTTTACTAATCTATTCTTATAGGCTAGGCTTGTTTTAGGGATAAGGGTCCATGGTCCATAGTGGACCATATTAATTAAAGAGAATCCTAATCATAATCTGAATAGTAAAAGGCCTACTTCCTTTATTCCTAATAGGCTTAAGACTCTTATTCGGGCAGGGTCCACGGTTCATGGTGGACCTCACTAATTAATCAAAGGTAAACCTAACATAATTAAATCATATTTAATTATTATTAACGGGATTAATTAAATAACTAATCCGGATTGAAGGCCGTAACACGGGGTGTTACAGATAGCCTCGTTCTACTTCGGACACGAGGCCGATCTCTGGTGGACCCATGAGGGGCCCACTCACCAACAAAAACCAGTGTTCAACTGGGAAAACCTAAAAACACGACTACGAGAACGATTCTACCCAACACACGTAAAAGCATCCATGTACGAAGAAGTTCCTTCATCTGAAACAAGGGACCTACCGTCATGGAATACCATAAACGATTCCTCGAACTAGCACGCTTTGCACCAGAACTAGTCCCCACGAGGTGACCAAAATAGAGGAATTCGTATCAGGCCTCAACTTCGAAGCCCGAAAAGCACTGGTGGAAGTAGACCTCGGAACCCTCAACGAGCTTACTCCAGTGCACGCCAACCCTTATCGAATCCAACTATTTGCACGTGGAGTCCAGGACAGATTCGTAAAAGGAACACGGAGTGGATTGCCACCGTGCAAAAAGAACAAAAACACACTAACACTGAGGCCAACAACCAGTTGCAATGGCCGCCTCTAAGCAACAACGAATCCAAAACGAGACCCTCTATTTGCCAAAGATGCAAAAGACATTAGAAGCAAAGCATGAGGAACCCTGGCATGCTAAAAATAACTGTGGGCTAACGAAGGACACCGGAATCAATGTCTCAACCCCTAAAATCCGCCCTAACATATAAGAGCAACGGAGAAAATCAAAGGGAACTACAGTCTCCCGGAA
>VALG01000135.1:0-10209 GCA_009835305.1 Ipomoea purpurea
GCGTGACAAGTTATGCATTTATTTTTGGGAGGATAGCTAGTTAGGACAGCCTGTGCACCTTGGTTCTCTAGCCCAGGTGGGCATAGCACCCCATACACTTATGTTACGCTTTGGGATTTAATGAGATGTTACCTTTATTATCACAGTTTTAAATGTCTTGAAAATCTGGGGTGTTACGTTGGTATCAGAGCCCTAATCTTGACCCTAGAATAAGACTTTAAGAAACGGAGTTTAGGACACTAAGCTTGAACCTCTAGGTACTTAGGAACATAGGATTCAGGAATCTTAGGACGCGCGGTGAGATGTGAAACCCTACACATAACTTCCCACACGTTACCCTTCCTTCATTCTAAACCCTTTCCCCCACTTATCACTTCAAAAAGAATACAGCAGACTCTATCTAACGTCTATAACACTGACAGAAAGACGATACATGGCACGAACAGAAGACAATCAAGAACTCCGGAACCCAGCCACCGACGACCCCTTGACCCAAAACCCTACAGCAACTTAACAACAAGCTCGTGCAGGGCGTTAAGCGACGCGGCCCCTTCGCAACGCCAGTACCCCACCTGCCTCGGGCGACAAACTCAGACGTCGCTCGACAAGCTCAAATACCGACCACCCACGTTCTTCAGAGAGGGGACCCCGCAGTCCTGAAGAATGGATTCGGACTCTTGACAACGATTCTAGGGGTAGTAAATGCCGGCAGAACGATTCGTGTCGAAATTAGCCTCGTTCTACTTCCGTACACGAGGCGACCTCTGGGTGGATCCACGAAAGGACCCACCCAGCCGACAAGACCAGGGTTCAACTCGGGAAAGCTTCAAGGCACGATTACGTGCAACGATTCTACCAACCCACAATAAAAGCATCTGTATGCAAAAAGTTCCTTCATCTAAAGGCAAGGGACGGCCACCGTCGTGGAGTACGATAAGACGATTTCTCGAACTGGCACGGCTTCGCCACCCGAATCTGTTCCCACGGGTGACCAAGGGTAGAAAGATTCGATATCGGGTCTCAACTTCGAGCCCGGAAGGCCATGTTAGTAAGGTAGACCCGGACCTCAACGAGGCTTACGTCAGTGCCGCGCAATCTCTATCGGATCCAACTACTTCACGCGGAGCTCAGGAACAAATGCGAAGAAGGAACACCGCGAAGTGGGCCACACCGGTGGAAAGAACACAGGAATGACATCGGCACAAAGGTCAAACAACCCGACACCCAGAAGGACCGCCGCTGGGAAACAACGAAGCCGACCAAGGAACTTTTCCTTTGCCCGAGATGCAACAAAAGCCCACAGGAGGCAAGGACTGGCGCAGGCCAACCCCTGGCGATGCTTCAACTGCGGAGAGGAAGGACCACAAGGCCTTCCAATGCACTCGACCAAAGGACCGGTCCACACGGTCAACACGGGGGGCACCGCGTCACCAAGGGGCTACGGCGCTCCCGGGAAAAGTATTCGTCATTGAGCCAGAACGCAGGCCAAACCTCGGAAACGAAGAAGACCTATGAAGGGAGAGGACCCGATCCCAGAAAAAAAAAAAAAAAAAAAAAAAAGGGGGAATGACGGAGACATACGAATTCCCACAGAAGAAAACCCAAAAGAATCTGTCTGAGGATTAGGCATAAACTCACCCCCCCCTTTTAACGCCCTAGACATCTATTTAGCTTAAATACTTCGAAAACATTTATGTTCCTACTTAGCTTAGCTACTTAGAAATATTATGAATAAAGCATCTTTTGATCAGATTTCGATTCCACTACGAAGGTAAAGACACAGTTAAACCATCAACCCCAATCCTCCCCACTTAAAAGCAAAAATAAGGGAAAAGGGACAAAGGTAGCCACACACAAGAAATGCGCAATGTTGCTAATGGAATTCGAACTTTAGGACCTCCCCCAACTTATAAAAGCTAAGTTCTTACCACTAGCCCCATATGTGTTTCTTGAAACACAAGGAACACCCTCTTAATAAACCCTCAGAATCCCTTAAAACCACCAAAATCCCCAAATCAAAAACCCTTCTTCCTTTCCTCTTCCCCTTTCTCCCACTTTCCCCTCCTTCTCTCTTCCACACGCCCCCACCATCCCTCACCGTAACCCCACCCCAACCAGCAACGCCACCAGCCGGACGCGGGCCGACCTCCGGCCAGCCTTGCGCCACCGGCGCGCCGGACAAAAGGCCGCATCGCCGGGAGAACGACCGAGACCCGCCCGGAGTCCGCCCAGCCGAGGACCGGCGCCTGCCACCATCCACCCGAACGCACAACCCCACGCCACCTCCTCCACACCGTGATCCCCGCCTCGCCGCGGCCTCCCTCGCAACGGAAAACATAGGCCTGGTCGGGGGAGGAAACCCGGCCGAAAAAGCGCCGCCGGAGCGCTGCCCATCTCGCCGGAGACCCGCCCGGAAAACCGCCGTCGCCGCCATGGCCGGAAAAAGGATCCCGCCGGAAACGCCACAACAAACGATCGTCATTCATTTTTGTTTTTTTTTTTTTTTCCCAAAGAAGCTCTCGGAATTCCGGCAACCCCTTGAGGTTGGGAGCAACGCGGATTACACCGTAAATCGGGAAGGTAAAACACTTGAACCCGACCAATTTCTCCGGAATTTGGTTAGAATGCTTAATACCAAGGCCTTCTAGATGCATACCTCACCATCAAAGGGATACGTACCCGAATTGTGAAGGGATTCTATCACACCTTTGTGGCCACAAACTGGACGGTGACAAGTAGAAATCGCACAGGTCCGTGGCAAGGAAATTGTGCTTTCCGAAGGGCGATGGGCCAAGCTCTTGAAATTGACACCCCGGGTGGTTGTCCAACTACGAACGAAAGGGGTGGATTGACAACCGAACTACGGGATACAAGGGACTACCTCGGGTACTTGCTCGGGAAGGAGGACGGGTTCACCTCGGCCACCCGACCAAACGAAAATGGCTATCGGCGGAGCAAGATATTGGTTATGATTGTAACCGATAGCCTCTTGCCACCAATACCAAAAAAGCAAGGATGTAGGGAGCTTGGAGTGCACTTTTGGTATCTCCTAAAACATAAATCAAGTTCAACCTGCCGGCACTCATGCTAAAGCATATGGAATTCTGTAAGAAACAACCGGCTTAGCCTACCCTACGGGATGATCCTAAGTTGGATCATGGAGAAAAAGGGGGTGGATCTAAGCCACACCGAGGTCAAAACCCCAATGGTATGGTTTTAATGCCCAAAACCTTCGCCGCAACGACATCTACTACACCGAGGGAGGACATTACCTCACCCTCGAAGAAATTTGCCAAAAACCCGAGGAAGAACGAAGAGAATTGGTTGACCGGTTGACATCTCCAACAAGAAGCTCAAGCGAGCCATGCAGGATTGTGGGGCTCGGGGGAAATGGAGAGCAGGAGGAGGATGACGGCTGACCCGTCAGTGCAACCACGATCAGGAAGGGACCGAGGGTCAAAACGAGGTCAGTCAATGAGCGCTTTCTCACAGCTCAACGGCAAAACAAATCTGAATTAAGGGTTCTCATCTTGATCGCACCACACACGCGACTCGATCAGGAGGGTGGAGCAATCTAGGCCGCACTTGGGCACTCGGGAATCCAGTTCCAGCGCAGGAAAAACCGAGGTACACCATAACTTCTCTATCACAACAGCCACCAAAAAGTACAGCCTACCCCGAACACAATGTACAAACGTTAGGGCCACACTCTCTACCAGGAGGCCGAACTACGAATGGCTCTAGGGGTGAAAGGGTGGACTATAACACCGGGCTTCGGGGACTAAGCCCTTGCAAGGGGGGGAGAGTGTAACACCCCGTGTTACGGCCCCTAAACCAATTAATTAATTAATCTATAACCCAAGAAAGAATAAATTACAATGATTAATTAGAAAAAGGCCACCCATGGTCCGTGGACCCCATCCCTAAAGCCCAATACTAATCCTAGGAGAATTAAACCCCATAGCATATAAATAGAAACTTAGAAGGCATTTAGAATCCCCACCACAATAATCTCTCACCACCCAAGAGCTCCAAGAATTCCCCTAGGGAAATCAAGAAATCAAGAAAGCTTAAAGAAAGATCCTTCATAGCCAAGGAATAATTAAGGCTAAGAGGTAACCCATGTCTCAACAAAACCTATTTTCATAGTTATGATTCCCCTTTAGGGTTTCCCTATATGTGATTACTATGATTATTATTGATGTTGATTTAATGATTCCATGGGGAATCTTGATAATCTTGATATTGGGAGTTTCTTGATAATTATGATGTTCTTGATGATTATATTCTTGGATTATGTGTTTCTTGATGATTATGATGTTCTTGATGATTAATTGGTATCCTTGATGATATGTGTTGTTCCTACCGAATCTTGCAATTAGAAGACGAATCGTATTCTTGTTGATATAAAAGTGATTAGAACCCTAGGTTGTACCGTAAGCTTTGATTCTGGGATCATCGGGTGGGAAATCGCATGTTTGGGTGTTGATTATGTTTAGAAAAGCATGATAGGTTATGAGGTGTTCGTTTCCCGTATTTGATCCGTTAATTGTCTACTTGTGGTTGTTAATTGCGTTGTAAAGTGTCTAAGCGTGGTTTCGGGTCCCACAACGGTTCCCGGGGCGAAAAGTGATGAAAAGAGTCAGTGGGGGGGTAGGGACCGCCACCTACCGCGGCATTCTCGGGCAGCTCCGGCGCGGGCACTGCCCGGAACAGTGACAGCCGCGGGCAGCCGGCGGGTGGACCCCCACCACCGGCTACCCGCTGGAATTTACCCCAACTTGGGATCCCGGCTTCCCCGTTTGATGTTTCCCCGATCCCCGTGGTGTCCCAACGGACCCGTTCGTCGCCTATGTCTAGTTTGATGTTTCGGGTAGTTCGTAGGTTTATGAGTCCGTTATATCGCATGCTAGTTGAATGGTATCGCGTTGACCTAGGTGAAAGAAGTATGAACCCCTTAGGACTATTCTTAGTATGTGATGGATCACGCATAGGTTGTTATACGCCTTATCCCCCTCCCCAATGTGTAATGTGGGTTGCATGTGCTTGCTATGTGTTATGTGTGTGTGTTACCCCAATTCGGTTGCGATCGGATTGGTTATCCTGGGCTGCGGTTCAGAAGCTGGTTGCGGTCAGATTGGTATTCCTGGCTGCGGTCAGATGACTTTCTCTTGGGCTGCGGTCCACCGTTTGGTTGCGATCAAACGTTTCTATACGAGCTGCGGTTCGTCCTTTTTCCTGGCTGCGGTCAGATAACTCTCTTGGGCTGCGGTCCACTGTTTGGTTGCGATCAAACATTATGATGAGCTGCGGTTCATCGGTCGGTTGCGATCGACCTCCCCGTGTTGCGATACGGGGCATGGCGCTGCGGGGCTGTGTCAGAGCTATATGCGCTTACCCTCATGTATGGGCATGCGATCGGTCCCGTGGCGCCAACAATGTGCGTTATGTGTGTGATATGGACGAGTTGTGACTATGAGTTGCCTTGGGATGTGACTATGGGTTTCATATTGGGAATTAATTACGATGGGTTATGATTACTGTTTATGCCTTGCCTTATTTGTCTTATCTATTATGAACTGCTCGTGACTTTTATAACTGTTGCTTATGTCTGGCCTTGTCTGTCAAGTCATTCCCGGTTTTAAAGCTAGAGTTCGTAGGATATATCTTCATGCTCAAAATGGTTTTCGTATATCTATATATATTATATGTATTGTATTTCAACGCGTTGGAGTGGGTTACCAGCATCTCTCGCTGAACAGATATATTTGCTTTCAGGCACAGAGGATTAGAACACTGGAGCGCGCTAGAACTGGAGCGTAGAAGTAGTGTAGTTTCCCTTTCGGCCTGCGTGACAAGTTATGCATTTATATTTGGAGGATAGTAGTTAGACAGCCTGTGCACCTGGGTTCTCTAGCCCAGGTGTGGCATAGCACCCCGTACACTTATGTTACGCTTTGGGATTTAATGAGATGTTACCTTTATTATACAAGTTTTAAATGTCTTGAAAATCTGGGGTGTTACAGTGGTGATGTTTGCCAAGGGGGGTCTGTATATGGTTCGTGAGGCTGAAGCGGTGGGAGCAAAGGAGGCTTTGAGTTGGATAAAGACAAGGGGATGGGGGAGAATGGTCTTGGAGACGGATGCACAAGTCTTGACAAGAGCAGTGACGTCGGAAGAAAATATATCACCTTTTGGTTCTATCATTCAAGAGATCCGCGAACTGCTTCATGATTTGCCTATGGTCACTCCCGTTTTGTTCAGCGCAGGGACAATGGGATGGCTCATTTATTGGCCAAGAAAGCTCTTAGTTGCATAGGGGAGGATAGAATTGTGTTGTCTGATTGTATTCCACGTTTTCTGAGTGGATCCCTGTGTAACAGATTTCTTCGTTGATTATAAAGTTTTGTGGTTTTTTTTTTAAAAATAAACTCTATCAAAAATCTCAATAATAATCATATTTATTACATTATTTATAATGTCCAATTTTAATAAATTTAACTTCAAAGACACTTAGGGTGCGTTTGGAAACCCAGAAAAATGACTTATGTAAAATGTTTTTTGAGTTTTCAATGTTTGGCAAGAGGGAGAAAAATGTGGTCAATGGAAAATGATGCATTAATCCAAGAAAAATATGTATGTTTTGGGGGAAAATGACTTTCTCCGACCTTTTTTTGGGAGAAGTCATTTTTCAAGAAATGCACATGCAAAATTTTCGGGCATATTTTTTTGTGAGCTTTTGCGTGTCGGCCCACCAAATCCGCTGGTTAGGGTTCATGCAACCAAAGCCAGCCCCGTCAGGGTTGCAGACCCCCGCGAGCTGGTCTTCGATTTTTTTCTTTTTATTCAAAGTTCAAAAAAAATCTACCAATAATATATTTTTTTTGTATTTAAAATTTAAAAAAAGTCACATTTTTTAAAATTTTAATATTATATATATATATATATATATATATATATATATATATATATATTATATATTATACTATATATATATATATATATATATATATATATATATATATCAAAAGAGTACTATTCACAAAAGGATTTTATCAAAAGTATCAAACAATTAAAATTTTGAAGCATTCAATTCTTATCATTTTCCTACTCATTTATTGGAAAATGAACCAAACACACAAAGACAGTTTTACGTTGTGTAGCGAACACCAGAAAGAAAAATGTTTTTTGGAGAATGACTCATTTTCCAGAAATCATTTTCCTACTTTCCAAATGGAGGCTTAGATTTGGTTTGGTTTGGTTTGGTTTTTTTTTTTTTCCCCTCAAAACATCATGTTCGATCTAGATCAGACTTTTGATGTTCAAGCTTAAGAGTCGCTAAAATGAGGTAAATATCGAGTTGTCCTGTTAGTCCTAGAATTTTCACTCTCGTATATGTACACTTTGCGCACAAAGAGTTTTCATTTCCTTTGATTAGTTAAGGTCTGGAATGCCCTCCAGGTTTCTAGTGGGAATTCAAACTTAAACACTGCCATTGGAGTGAGACTTTAAGATGATCAATTGAACTAATTGATGGGCATGGTAAAGAAAAAGTTTTTGGCTAGTATTATTTATGAAATGTCAACATTTTTTTTAGTTGGTCTTGTGTTAAACTCTCTTATTGATTTTATGACTTTTGAACAATAAACAGTTGTCCAATCACTACCATTAAAATAACGAGCATATATGAATATAGAGAGAATTAAATATAGTAAATATGTTATATTATTAAATATTGACTATCATTTATTCATGTATGAGAGTGTATTTAATTAATTATATATACAAGCGAGTTTACACCCTAAAAGAGATAAATTCTTAGACTACTCATATTATAAGTCTTTGTGCACTATAAATAAGAATTAAAACCTTATTATATTATAAATAGTAAGCTCAATTTTTTATTGTTTTTTGTTTTTGAAAATAAATATAAATATCTAGTAATATAAACTCAATCTTTATTGCATTATGAATTATAAACTCAATTCTATGGAGCGTTATGCCATGGATCCGTGTCCACTATGTGCATGGTGGACACGTTGTACATTCATAATTTCTAATTGTATATTCATAATTTCTAATTGTAATTAATAATAATAATAATAATAACAATAATAATAATAATAATAATTAATAATAATAATAATAATAAAATAATATAATAATTTGCAATGAAATTTGCAGATAAAGGAGAAAGAGAAAAGGGTTTTAATTGTGAAGGGTAAAAGATTCATTTCTTTAAAATAATAATGACAAAGATGGGAAAAAAGTTAGGAAGCTACTAGCTTATTAGCGTTCAAAAATAAGTCTTAATATTAAGCTAGAAACTTATTTTTGAGAATATTATCAAACAAGAACTAAACTTATTTTATTAGTAGCTTAAAATAAACTATAAACTCCTAAATAAGCTTGCCAAACAGAGTCATCTGTGTTAAGCGGTTAATTGTCTTGTTAATTTATAACTTATATAATAATAAGCAAAGCCATAAACAATACACACATGCTGATGAGAACAATAAATTTGAGGAGAATAGTAATAATTGGAAGAGTAAATTGTTGTTGAGCACCCTGAATTAAATTAAGTTACAAAGAGTCCCAGTTAGTATAGGGATGATAAATAATAATATTTTTAATAATATAGATATGGAAAAAAATTTCATTTCCCAAACCGGATAGAAATAATAATTAATTGTAATATTCCTAATAATATAGGGAGAGGGAAAATAAATTCTAATGTGACTAGAATACAAAATCTTTGCATGCATGCATGCATGATTCTATAAATACCCTCTTCTCTTCTCTTCAACTTCTCACCATTGCTCTTCCTCTTATCTCTCTACAATACATACAATCCATCATCATATACATATATACAAACATTGGTTGTGTGCAAACATTGTTTCGCACTTGTCTTCACCTTTTTGTACGTAACATGTGCACTATCAGCGAATGCTAATTACAACATTCAAAGCTATGGAGCAAAAGCCGATGGTAAAGTGACTCTAGCAAGGCCTTTCTGGGCGCATGGGCGGCGGCCTGTGCTTCCACTTCCCCGGCCACCGTTTATGTCCCGCGGGAAGGTTCTTGCTTGGCAGTGCGACCACATTTGGGGGCCAAACATGCAAGAGCAAGGCCATAAAGGTTTGAAATAGATGGAACAATTGTGGCCCCAACCGACTACAATGTGATTGGAAAGGCTGATAATTGGATCAAATTTGTAAGGGTGATCCGGAGTTTCCATTGCGCGAACCCTAGACCAAGGCGCTGCTCTTTGGTCCTGCAAAAAATCCGGCAAGAGTTGCCCTAATGGAGCAGGGGTACACATACACAATCTTTAACCTGTATATATGTAATGATTTTATAGTATTTAGGTTTTTTTTTTCTAACTTTTGGTAAATACATACGTATTTACGTACAGACATTGGGCATTTACAACTCAAAACAACGTTGTTATCGACGGACTAAAGTTCACAAAACAGTCAAAGTTTCACATTCGCATTGAAAGCTGCCATAACGTCAAGTTACAAAGATGAAGGTGTCAGCTGCCGGAAACAGCCCCAACACCGACGGAATCCACGTGCCAGTGTCGACAGGTGTAACAATCTTGAATTCCACATCGGCACTGCGACCGACCTGTATCTCCATCGGCCCAGGAACTCAACTTGTGGATGAAAAACATTGCGTGCGGCCCCGGCCACGGAATAGGTCGGTCAAATTAAAAAACATTCTCTTTTAACACCTTTAATTTACTTTACAAAGGAATAAGAGCTCACAATAAGGAATCTTGTTTATAAATATGTTGTGTGCGGCATTGGGAGTTTTAGGTTGGAAAGAGCAGGAGGGCGGAGTACAAAATGTGAGGGTTAAAACCGCACTTTTAGCGCACTCAGAATGGTTTGAGGATCAAAACTTGGCAAGGCCAAGCATGGGTTTGTGAAAAATGTTGTTTTCCAACACGCATCATGCTCTAACGTTAAACACCCATCATCAATCGACCAATAATTACTGTCCTAACAACCAAAACTGTCCTCATCAGTACGGTCAATCATGCATCAGTCCTTAGTTTGTTCCACCACCACCCCCACTGGCTTAAAAACATCAAAAACAGAAAAGACTTTCTGATCTAATTAATTTAAACATGTTTATATATAGATTAATTTGACATGTAGGGCTCGGCGTGAAGATAAGCAACATAAAGTATAAGACATA
>VALG01000145.1:0-10726 GCA_009835305.1 Ipomoea purpurea
ATCTACTTTTATGAATGATTTAAAATTAATTATTTTTTAATCTTACTTCTTTTATGATATTCATTTAAGTTAATATAATATACAATTTATATTATACCTTATTCTATTTCGAAATTAATGTTAAGGAAAAATTAAAAATTGATCTGAACTAAAATTACAATTAAAAGTTCTTATGATATATGGTTATTCAAATTAATTTTATCAAATTGATCAATCCTCATCATGTAAATACAAAAAGTATTTTTCTAAATTTATATCTAATTTAATGTTTGTATTTTAACGTTATTATTAGTTATTTAATCACTAACGAAAATTCTAAATTTTTCGACCACTCTTGAAAGTGATCTAAATCAAACGAAAGCTTGTTCCCGACACCTTTTAGGTATCCGAAAAATCTTTTTTATTTGACCACTTTATTGCTTTCACTTGATTTAAGTACACTTAGGTAGGGACTGTTCAACGGGGCGGGCGGGGGCGGGGACATACCCCCACCACCGCCGACTTTTTTCTTCATTCCTCCCCCTCCCCATCCCCGCCAGGGAAGGAAACTCCCATCCCCACATCCCCCATACGGGGGATTATTCGTACGGGATCCCCCACACCCGTTAATAAGTTATAAAAAATAAAAATGATTAAACATTAAAAGAATCATTTAATATATAAACGCATCCATATACCCTTTCATCCCCGAACCTTAAATAGTATTGCTAATACCTTTTACACTAAAACATTAATTGTAAGATGCCATTTCCTAAGCCATGACATACATGACAATAATGGTTTTAAAACGTTATATATTCGTATAACAAAGTAATACATAACTGTGTTGTTGTGTGGCTATTATATATATATATATTATACTACTATATTATATATACTACTATCTATAGTATACCCGGGGACGGCGGGGCGGGAGAGTACTCCCCATCCCGCCCGCCAATCCCCGCCGGGAATTCAAAATTGTCCCCCACATCCCCCATCCCCCGGTCCCTATTTTTATCGCCATCCCTGTCCCCGTAGGGCGGGGAATCGGGTTTCCCTGTCGGGTGTGGGTACAATTGACATTCCCTACTTTCAGGTGGTCAGAAATTCTAGTAGTGAATATTTTATCACATTTCTAATCTCATTTAAACTTACTCCGATCTCACTCATATGATTTCTGGATCCATCCAATCTTATATTATCACATTTTTCAAGAGGTAAACTGACCTTTCACCCGTCCTCCGATCCGTCCAAGATGGTGTGCGGATACTTTTAGAGAGGGATCCATAATTTGAGTTGCCGTGAGATGTTAGGACGTAGAACACGAGGGTAGTGGCAGAGATCAGAGTATTTATTTGTACATACGAATGTAAGAGATGAGATTAGACAGACTCCACAGAGAGGCTTTTGATGCTTAGTTCTTTACTGCTTGTTGATTAAAAAGAGAATTCGTGGTACGTGATGCATGCATGGAATAGTAGATTGGGGTTTGGATTTTGTCTTGTAGCAAGTCACCGTTAGTTTGGCACATTGGCATAACAAGAAATTAAATTATTCGCAACTAATAACTTACTGCAATGCATGCCCATTAATATTGCACGGTTTCAATTCAAATTACAGGTCATTTTCCAGTAGCCCTGAAAAATTTGCGTACTCCTTCCCCAAGTTTGCTTAGCCCATCGTTGCTTTGCCCGTCTCCCGCAATATCTGAACCAAAGTTGGACTCTTTCTTCATCCGTCCTGGAAGACAGTGGTTTTTGTAACTTTCAATTCATTCATCTAAACGCCAATATCAAATTCAAATCAAAGGATGATAATGAAGGCTTTTACTATATTGTACAACAAATTAATGATGTTATGAAACAGCAATTGATATTATCTCGGTTTATAATAGTTAAGAAATCTACTCAGGGAATCGGAGGATCACACAAGAAATCCAACAATACATAGAAAGTCGTAATTTGCAGCGAATGAATGCAGGCACTCCTCAGCAAGGGGGAATTTTCCGTCCCCCTTATTAGGAACTGCAAATTCTTGCTTAAAAAACTATGACTGTGGTTTTTACCCCACTACCGAAGTAAGGGAAAAATGTGCCGGATTATCTGCCCAAATCAATTTTAATTTTAATTTTTTAAGTTTAAATTTTCTGATAAGGTGTTTGATTTTTGCTAGCAATGTAAGTGTCCAAAGTGTCCTAATCTAGTCCAATTATAAGCAGTTAAGCACCATCCATTTTTATCCCTAATCTTATTTGTCAAAAGTTAGTAGGAATAAGCAAAACAGCACATGACAACAAAGAAAGAGACTTTATACGGTTTACACAACCATGACCGAACAAAGAACGAACTAGAATCAAACCAACACGACAACAAAACATCCAACTAAACACCATCCATTTTCCAATGGTCGTTTAGGGGAAATGTACTTTAATAATGTGTTTTTAGAATAATGAAATTTCTAAGGTAAGATACATGGTATTTATAGTTAGTATAATACACTTTATGTGTAAATAATAATTATTTATGATTTAGGAAATATAAGTATTTGTGTGTTTTAATGAATAATAAAATTTCTCGAGTAAACGATAATACTATTTTATGAGTAGATAAATACCTTTAATGTGTTAAAATAATGGATATAATAGAAATAATGTAATCTTGACTGTGCTTTTGGATCATCTGCTCACCACAAACTGTATGATTGAGTCAACTCATATGGGTCAGCTAGTACGTTTGATACCTACAATGCTGGCTCAACTAACTGTTCAAAATTCAATAAATTATATTGTGTCAAATCGCGAAAATGTTCATTTTTTAATATATTGAATGTTCCTTTTGATATATGATCAAATGTTGTCTATAGGTATTCAAACAAACAACATTTAGTACCCAAAAAATAAATGACTTCATATACTAAAAAACTGAACATTCAATATATAAATTAACCATTATGCAACTAATGTTTCCATCCTTATATAGTTTTATTTACCGTGGTGTAGGGTATAATATTGCAAAATTACAAACCATTCCATCAGAACAAAGCCTATAGTTAACATGAAACTAATGTCACCTCTAATCATCACTCCGATGCAATTATGTACCAAGCTGTTGATTGAGAACAAATTACTTGTCTATGAATGTATCTTACTATTGGTATTCCGAGAACCTAATAAGTTTATGCCCAACTGGGTTATCCAAATTATAACACCATCATTTTTAGTCCCTTAATCAAAAGTAAGTAGAATCAAGCCAAACCCAACAGCACATGACAAACAAAACAACAAGAAGACTTTATATCATTACACAACCAGAGCAAAGAACGAACTAGAATCAAACCAACATCAACCTAAGCATCTCCAACTAAATGAGCCAAACATTAGCAGAAAGCTTAAAAAAAAATTCCTACACTTTTGAAGCTTCCACATCGCACCAAGTGATGCCTCATTATCAGTCGTTTGGACTTGTCTTTTTCAATGACGACTGAATTGAAACAACTGCGTCAAGGCCTTGTCAAAGTGGACACCCTTAACCTCACGGTACTCCTTCCATGATATTGGGCGATACATGGGGAAATCCACCGTCGTTGATCAATTTAAGTGGCGATGAAAATGTTGACATCAATCTTTTGGCCCGAAGAAAAGGGGATGGAAGATGCGGTGATCGGCCTCACTCACATGGCCCGATGTGTCACGCTTTTGAACCGTCATTAGAGGTTATCTGCAACAGGTCGAACGACGTTGACGGACATTGCATTGGAAATGGGCTCGACGTCGACCCAATTGTGATTGGGGCCCATCACTTGGAGGCCTCTATCGGTGTTGCTTTGGTAGAGTAAAGTTATAAGAGATGAGTCGTGTGGGCCACCATGCCCAATGCGCGGGTTGGGTCTGGGCATTGCGGGGTCGAGTTCAAATGTAGGAATGCTTCGGTGCTTTTGGGGTTAACCATTCCACATCTTCATCAGATAGGCCCAATGACTGAATATAAAGAAGTTATCTTCACAGCCACGCCCATCAATTTTTCTTGGTAATACCAATCACAGTGCTGAACAAACAAAGCAGCAATGTATATATGTCGTTTCAACAAACATAAAATTAAAAAAATGATTACGCTTTATATTCATCTTATTGAGCATATAATATATATATATAAATAGTTGAACTATAATTTTTAATTAAGATAGACATATTTACCATATAAACATCGATTAAGATTCACATGTTACTTATAACCTATCAAAAAATAAATGAAATCATTTTTTTTATTGATGTTTAGTTGTATATGACTATATACAACGGAATAAATGTTTTAAAATATCAAAATAAAAATTTAAGGTAATTAATGTTTTAATATAATGACCACCAAAGCAAAATCAATATGAACCAAAAAAAAAAACAAAAAAAAAAAAAACCGAAAAATTGAAAAGTACAATTCAAACTTAAATTAGATTATCAATGAGATGGAGTGATACCTTTTTAATTAAAGAATGAGATTTTTAGTTGCAAGGGAGAATTAAACTATAATTGTGTTTTAAAAATTATTAACGAACACTAATTATGATTTTGGATCACACTCCTAATGTATAATTCATTAATCAAACGCACTATTAACATATTTTGTAAAGAATTATGAGGATTTAAAATTAAAAAAATAAAAAAAATGAAGCGCATGATGAATACCAGAAAGATGAAGTAATCTTGAGGCCAAACCCGGCGTACAACCTCCTCCGGGGATCCCGACATGGTGTCCCTCCATCCACATGAGACTATTAAAAACGCGTGAAATGGGGATGATGCCGTAGCCGGTGGGGCTTGCCCGGCAAGCGCACAGTGAGGGAGCTTTGCTCCTCGCATGAAAGCGAGCTGATCTCAAATTCCGGCAAGAAGCTCCCTGGAACCCGTGGTTGATCACCTGAAAAACACCCCAATTTTCACAAGCCATTTTTATTTTTTCCACGGCTTGTGAGTCTTTCAAGATCGATCAAGGAACCGATTCATGGCTGAGAAGAGTTGATGGAGGTGAGCGTCTACCCAAGGTGGGTATCGGGAACTTGGTCGGCGTTCTGAAATTCCATGGGGACGAGATGATCCAACTCCCTTTTCATGGTTTACGGTTGAAGCAGTGAAGAGAGAAGAGATGATAGAGAAGAGAAAAGTTGGAGGTGGTATTGTTTTGTTGTAGTGTTTATTCTATCAAAATGAAGAAACTTCTCAAATTATATATTGTTCACGCACTAGATTTTTTTTTTTTTTTTAATGTTACTGACTTTATCTACATTGTAGTATCTCTCATTTAAATTACATTCTTAAATTTCATTTCATTATTTCTCAATAAAGATAATTCTTTCCGTCACTTTTTAAATTTTACTTTCAAAAATAAGATAATTTTTCCGTTACATTCTTAAATTTTTTTTCAAATAAAAATATTTCTTTACATTACGTCTCAATTTTATTTTTTAAATAAGGATAATTCTTTCCCTTACGTTCTTAAATTTTATTTTCCAAATAAATAAAGATATTTCTTTAAGTTATGTTCTTAATTTTTATTTTCTACATAAAATATAATTTTTCATTACGTGCAACTGGGAAAATGTGGGATTTTGGAGCGGCAGAGAATGAGAAGGGAATGGCGACGAAGACGAGGAACATGGACAAGAAAAGGGCGCGCTTAGAATTCTTCGTCGGATGGTTTTTTGTTTTGTTGTGTTTTTTGTTTTTTTTTTTAAAAGAAAAAATGACATTTTTCTCCTGAGTTATAACTTATATACTTATAGTATTTTTTTTCTTGAATTATTTAAGTGGCTGTCTTACTCTTTGAAATGTTAAATGGACATATTTATTCTTAAAATAAATATTTTATTTATTTTTCTTTTCCAACAAATTATGACCACAATTTGGTTCAAACCAACAGACACTATAGCAACCAAACCGAAATATTCTAATTACAATTTAGAATCGAAATTCGATATTTAGAGTTTATTAAAATCGCGAACCGGGATGACTGGTTCATGTTCGGAACTGAAAAAATAAAATACATTATTGTTGAATTAGACTATTTTAAAATAAAAAATAAATAAAATTTTAAAATAAAGACGGTTCAAAATCGCGAATCGGATCCGAAACCGCCGATTCCCGGTTGTAGTGGTAATATGGTGCACTTTCGCTTGTAGTGGTAATAAAGTGAAATGTGTCTTTCACCGTCAAAGAGTTTTATAAGAATACCCAACAATTGCTCTGAAAAGGATGACGCAAGTAGGTGGAACATGATTATCGTACTTAATTATCATCACGAGTTCGATTTTCTTGTCAACATGTTCTCTATTGAGTCTACAATTGACCTATTATGTGTGGTTTGTGTTCTATTACACAAGAGCGGGGTTTACTCAATACACCCTCTTCTATTGGGTTGTAGCTCGGAGAACCGAATTCAACATTCTGTCATTGGACTGAACAGTTACGTCTGTGTAATGGTAAGCGTTTGGTACTGGTATAAGGCAAAGAACACATAACCAGACTGGTATGCCACATACATATGACCAATGTTTGGCAGATAGAGGATGATTAATAATTTTTGTGCCGTTGCAAGTTGCACACAATAGTGTTTTTTTTTTTTTTTTTTTTTTTTTTTTTTTGTTAATAATTATTATTTATTTTTAAAAAATAAATAGAACATCTTTCACACATTCTACTCCCAATTTTTACTTTTTATTTTATTTTATTTACAATGTTTTTTTAATTGTAATTTTGGAATGAAAGCTTGCAATTTTTACTATTCATTTTATTTTATTATAAAATTATAAATTATAAATCAATAATTTAAGAAATAATTAAAATATGGAGATAAATGTGGGTCCACAAAAAGTTGTGAAAAAGTTTAAAACTAATGGGAAGAAGAGATTTTGTGATTGAGTTAGATAATGGATGATGAGGTGGATGTTGGAGCTCACAAAAATGTGGGGGTAAAATCACCAACTATTGAGGATGCCTTAAGAATAAAGAGGATTAAATTAGTTAGATGTCATAATCCTTGATGGCGTAATTAAGGGCAAAAAAGAAAAGATGCTTCACACTTAATGATGGATAATTGGATACATGTACCCTCTTCAACATGTTATGATCAAAGTAGGATGTTACACCCTCAAGTGGGTTTCTTCATCACCCATTAAAAAGAAAAGAACCAAAACGTTAAACTTACCTTAAACTATGAATGGGAGGAACATGTATTTATGTATTTAACCTTTGAGGTCTAGGGTTTAAAACTGTGCACACTATTATTATTTTATAATATGTCAATTTTTACCTGTGGTTGCACAGAAAAGATTTGTTATAATAATATTAAAATATAACAACGAATATTATAGTGCAATTGATGAAATGGGTTGTATCGATTATGTTTTTTTTTTTTTTTTTTTTTTTTTTTTTTTTTTTTTTTTATTGTTATCATTTGGTTTGAATTCGAGCAAATACTTGCCCAATTATCCGTGCAGTGTGCCGTACTATGTGCGTGCAGTGTGCGTGCGAATGCACGGATAATTTTTTGTTATATATTTAGATAATAAAATTACGGTGTTAGTTTTATGATTTTAATTTTGGTAGAACCTTATTCATTTATAGATTTTAATTTTGTCTCGCCGGAAAGGAAAAGAGAGCAGAGAGTAAGGGAAGAAGGAAGAGAAAGATGTTATGATCAAAGTAAGAGAGTAAAGAAAAGAGCTTCACACTTAATGATGGATGGTTGGATCATGTACCCTCTTCAGCATGTTATGATCAAAGTAGGATGTTACACCCTCAAGTGGGTTTCTTCATCACCCATAAAAAGAAAAGAACCAAAAACGTTAAACTTACAGTGTCCGAGGAATCCAGTACCAAGATCAGCAAACTTCGTTTGAGGGGTGACAGTGATGGACTCATCAATTGACAGCTGCTTCGCAATATAATTGGTGCTTCGGACAGTCTCCAGAGTTCAGCTTCAGCCTGCAAACACCACATTACACATAAACTTATCTTTATTAACATCAGAGCTCACAAACAATAATCATTAATCCATTTTCTTTAAAAATCAAAAAATTAAGGTTGTTGTCATCATACAACAATTGAGCACGAAATAGCAGTTTTCAAGAATCTGCTACGCTGGGATGATCTCCTTCTTGCTGCGTTTGAGATTCTCATGGTGGGCACATCTATTCTTGATCCCACTGCCAATAAATTTTTTAAAAATTGAGTTATCAATTCAAAATAAAAATGGAAAAACCCTAATACTAAGTTGTTCAAGCTGATAGTTCAAATCCCAAAGAGACCGAGTGGTTTAATGGCCTTCTTGATTTGAACTGGTTAATTACGAACAACTTAATGTAGTTGCATTCTTGGTGATGTCCTTTGCCGACTAGAATCGTCACAAGACGGGACTTACTCAATGCATGCACACCTTGAGGAGTGACTGCGAGTTTCCTTCCCACACAAAATGAAAGAAAAAGAGAAATAAATTAAAATTTATATGCAGTTGTGTCTTTTATTCAGTCCTGTTCAGTTAATTATATTACTAAACTAGATAATTATTTAGCTCATGCTTTAGCTACTTCCGCATACCAGCAGTCTGCTGCTATGTATTGGGATTGTTCACCCACATGACATTATTTCGGCTTATTTCTAATGAAGTACCATATATTTTTCAAAAAAAAAAATTAAATTTATATATCTTACAATTTGGCATCACCAAAGAATCTACATTGAGTTAATTTTAAGAATAGTCTTTCGATTATTGGCTTTTACTAATTTTATTCATCGACTTTTAATTTAACCAAAATTTGTTCTCTGACTATTGATTTTGTTTCAATTTTGGTCTTTATGTTAAATGTCAGTTAGATAGACGTTAATTTGAGGGCAAGAATATAAAATCAAGTCTGATATTTTGCCCTTTTCTTCTTCATTCTTCTCCATCACCATTTCTTATCAGATCTAATAAGGAATTCCTTAACCAAATTCTAGAACCCTAAAGGTGCCGTTTGATTTACGGAATGTTAGATTACTAGGGATGTTTTCACTCTTTTTTCTTCTATGTCTCCATCATGCACTATTGCACATACACATACCTTAAACTATGAATGGCTAATCATATCTACCAATCCATTTATACATAATCAACTCTAGCAATAACGAGTGGAAGTGACTCATCCATATCCTTAATTAAAGGTTAAGAGTTCGATCCTTGGCTTTAAGATGTTCAATGATGTAATTACATTTTTTTCCTGTTTAGTGACCTAATTGCACTTTTAAGTTACATTCTGTGACTAATTTAGACATTATTCCTATTAAAATTTGCTACAATTTATTGTTAGCAGCTTATTCAAGTGTTTTCACTTTTCCTGATCAGTTTTCTTAATTCCACGAAATACAATTGGAGTTTCCGATGATGTTTTATAACTTCACTGACATACCTATTGCCATGCGCCGACACCATTGACCTGCTTTTATTTTAAGGGAAATCACCCTTTTAATCCCATAATTATTTTTCAATCGTTCATGTAGTCTTTAATTTTAATTTCAACTAATTTAATTTTAAATTGTTTAGAATTAGTTGAATTGTTCAAATTTCAACTAATTTGATTCTCTAATTTTGAAGAGTAAATTGACAAAATTTAAAAATGTGGAAATCATTATTTTGGTCCCTGAAATAGTTTAATGGACAAAGTTTTAAACAATTCGATGCTCAAATTGATTTAAATTGAAAATTAATGTACTACATTAATTGACAGTTGAAAAATAATTGAAGGACCAAATGATGATTAACTCTTATTTTTAATCTTTTAGTTGTTAATTTGATTACTTTTGATTTTTTTTTTTTTAAATCTAGACTCACGCAGAATTTAAAAAAAAAAAAATATGAATGTGCAGGAATGCGTGATGATACAACAAATTTCACAACAAGATCAGAGGCTAAGTTAACTGATACCCTTTTATTAGTTTCAAATAGAATTTATTATTGATTGATAATGAGAACTCCTATGTTATGTGGGCAGTTGAATCCATGTATTGTTGTGTATCACGTTTTCGTTGAACACCTATATGAATGAAGTGAGGTGTAAAGGAGGAAAAAAGATCTATAATGCTTAAGAATCTAAGTTATCATTATTACGTAAAAATTGATATGTATAATTTATAATAATTGTTTTGAATCTTTGTATATGGAAAAAATCACAAGCAATTAATTTTTAGATTGTTGACTCAATCTCTTCAAATCCCACCCGTAAGCATATTCATAGTACAAAGTGTTATTTAATGATAGAATAGGCATGTTAAACTTGACTCTCCAAATCCGTCATTTATTTAATGTGTATATCAGTTACAAATGTATGTTAATGGATTAGAGAGTACATGGTTATGAGACTTTTGACTCTCCCAATCTTTATTTAATTAGTATATAGTACAAAAGTGGTATTTAATATAGAGAAGTACATGTTAAACTTGGCAGTCTCCAAATCTCAGTTATTTAATTATGGTATATAGTATCATAAGTGTTATTTAATGAATAGAATTGAAGTTCTATTTTCTTGCGGAGGTTTTATACCTAGCTTGTCTCTTTCTCCCCATATGATGCCTTATTATCATGTCATTATTTTCGGATATGGTTGACTCAATTATTATTCAAACTCACTTTTAGTAAAGAAGAACATGGTTCTTTGTATGAAAGGAAAAAAAATAGGTGAAATAAGGCCTTTTGACTTTAGGTTTAAAATCAATTAGTCTTGA
>VALG01000150.1:0-14111 GCA_009835305.1 Ipomoea purpurea
CCAAAGCCATTCCAGTGGGGATGAAACTCAAGTGAACTAAACCTGGAAAAACGAATGGAACCCAAACTGAGAAAGGAGTGCTGGACACAATGATAAAGGCACTACGTATTATTTAATGGGCTAATTCATGAAAGTCAATTTCCCTATTGTTGCAGGCCATGTTAATAAAAGCGCCCATGGGAAGCACGTAGAGGCTACCTATTGAAGGACATCGTCTCGGGTACTAAAACAAAACTGCAACTCGGTACAGTCAGATTTCGAGGAGCTCCGATGAATGGCAAGATGAACCATCGTGACCTTTCACACTCCGTGTGCAAGAGTAAGCAAATCGAAGCTATGGTCCGGAAACCGTTCAACTCAAGAAAAGTGGTGAAAAAAAATTCTACGATCACTGACCACCTCGGTTTACGGAATGAAAGTTACAGCAATCCAGGAACATGACAACTGGGAGAAAAATACCGTTAGCAAAACTAATGGGGAATCTACAGAACTTCTATGAGATGGAAATCTAACAGAGTTCACACGAAAAAAACAAAAAACAGTAGCATTACCGCTGAAAAAATAATGTACACCTGATTTAGATGAACTAGGTGAATGACCAGTTGTTACATTTTTCAGCCAGAATGTTAGAGCCTTGGTTCTCTCTCTGTCAAATGTACTCGCACTCCATGTGCAACCACAACCAGGCAAATCATGCTCCATGGCACTACACACTTGGCCCGACAAACAGCTCTTTCTTCCCATACTCATTCATAGCTCTTTTTGTATATCTACTTTGGTCAATCCTATTCCCTCATCTTTGGCCTTTTGTTTTATCTTTTATATCTTTACCACATGAATTACAGCTACTCTTTAGTGTTGCGGGCTGTGGTTATGACTCTCACCAGCAACCTGCGATGATTGGTTAACATTAATTTATATCCAACTTGGAGTTCTGAAATGTTTTGTTAACCTCTGTTTTTTACTTTGAATGTTTGCGCTGCTCTGCAATGTTTTTAGGGCAGATTGGTTGTGTTTGTTGAAAACTTAAAACAGTAAGAGGGAAAAGGAAGAAAAGGATACTTTAAGACATGGTTCGTACATTTGTAATGGAAGTTCGACTATAGAAGTTACTCACAGAGAATCTAACTATGCAAACCATAAATATAGGGAGCGTTAGGCATAGAGAAAATGCATCATATGAGAAAAGAGGCTTTCTATGATAAAAATTGCTGAAAGGAAAACTACTCTCTACCCTTCACAAGCAAGTCTTTCATAGCGTCCATCAGTCAGGACATATATAGAGAAGGATGAAAATCAATAGAACTAGCCCTATTTCACAAGCTACTACCCATACGCGAAGAGTGCGATGGCTTATGAATATAAATTCAAATGCTCCAAGCTTGTACAAATGTATTTAATCCTCGGTCCGGAAGAGGGTTAGTGAGAACACTCAGGCAAGTTGGGTCATTGACCAACAAATGGGGAGCGTAATGATGTCTCCAGATCAAAACCTTTTCTCGCTATAAAGTTGACAATCAACCCTCAATATGTTTGGTTTTTCGATGATAACAGGAATGGAGGCAAATATGCAAAGTTGCTTGATTATCACAAATCAATTTCATTTAGGCATAGTTTATAGAAATTGATTGTAGAGAAGCTGTTTAACAAATTTAGCTCACATTTCCAATTTTGCCGAGTTGCTCGGTATTTCTTCGCTTATGCACTTGGGAGCGGGGCAACCACATTTTGTTTCTTGCTTTTCCACGAAACGAGATTACCACCAACAAAGTTAATACAATATCCTGATGTTGATCTTCTTCCAGAAGGCGCATTCAGGCCCAATCTGCATCTGTATACCAACAACTCCTGTATGTCTATGATCCTTATTAAAGAGTAATCTTGCTTCCTGGGAGATACTTTGTTCGAAATATACTTAAGATTATAATGGCTGCATCCAATGGTTGTTGGACCAGCTGGCTCTGTAGACAATTCGAGCTAACTACAGCTTACAGCAAATTGGATATCATGGGAGGGGTTGATCGTCAAGTAATAGTAGCTTTCAACTAATCTTCGGCTAGTCTACATGGATTGCATAGAGGTCCACTGTCTTGGAAGAAGCTTGACATTTTGGGATCCATGGGGTGTCGCTCCAACTGGTTTGCAGTTGCTCATACTTGTTTCTTCAAGCAATATCTAATACATATTTCCGTTGGGACCACATAGATACCTTGTCTAGATTGGAGCAACTTCAATAACAAGAATATTTATAATTTCCAAAGGTCTTTTTGTCTCAAAATGTTCGACACAAGTATTTCTTGAGCTGTTCAATTCCTTCGTGATGACATGGTAAGCATAGGGTTGTAGGACATGAATCAATCGGACATCCATCCTCTTTGGCTAGTTTTGCGGATTGCGTCGTTGACTAGGTGTACCTAAATGGTGAAAAGGCATGTCCTTCCTCTTGAATGGTTGGATTTCGGTGGTAGTTACTTTCGGACACCTCATGTATAGTTTTTCCAGGCAAACAGTGTGAACTCTAGAGGTTCTGAAAAAAGTTAGGAAACCATGGAGGAATTTCTGTCTACTACCCTCTCTGCAGTGGGTCTTCCTAGGAAATCAATACTCAAAGAGGTGGGAATAAAAAGGGGGTGTTTTCAAAAATGTAACAATCAAAGGAGAAATATCGAAAAGATATCGTGTTTTAGGGCAGTAACACAAAAGCCCCTAATGTCTTATTGCGCAGAACGAGAATGATCTCCAATGTAAAACACTCTTTTTTAGGTCCCTTAGGCATTCAAAGTATTTGTGCTCACGTCACTGGGAAGGTCATGAACAAACAAGTGCACCCAAAGATCTCGTACATGGGAAGCGTATTGCGCAGAGAGGTCCCTGTGGGGCGCAAGACGTGAAGAGGAAATCTTTTCCTGGCATAAACTCAGAAGAAAGCATACAGATTTATAACGATAAAGAGTTGAAGTATAGCATGCCCCAAAAATTCTTTAGGAACCTTGTTTATGAATGAGCAAAGTACGTTTTTCAAAAGATGCCCGAATTTTTCGTTTCAGCAACTCCATTTGTTGAGGAGTTCCTTATCACGATGAAGATTCATGACAAGGTATATTTCCTATGTTATGAAAAGAAAGAAGTGAAAAGAGTCAGAAAAATACTCTACTTCTGTAGCATGACACTTCGTAAGATTTGAGAATATCACCCAAATTGATTACAAATATCATTGTATGAATTTTCTTGAATAATCAAATAATTCAAAACGGTTTTTCATTAAAAAACCCAAGTGCACCGAGAGAAATCATCAATGAAGACAACAAAATATGAGAATCCCAAAATAGATGAAACCCGACATGGTCCCCAAACATCGGAGTGAACTAGAGAGAATGGGGTAGTAGATCTCCTATTCACTCTACTAGAATATGAGGCTCTTGAGTGTTTCCCAAGTTGACATGATTTCACACTCTATGGCTATTAAACTTGACAAACTTGGAACAAGTTGTTTTAGTTTATTGAGATCTGAATGTCCTATGCGACAATGGTTAAGGAGAGGTGAAACAGTAGCAGTGCAGACTATTTTGGTATTGGTAGGATGTAAAAGGTGGTAGAGACCTCGTGATTCATTTCCTACACCAATTGTCTCCTTTGTTTGATGGTTCTGAATAATTACAGAATCAGAGGAAAAGGTAACCAGACAATTCAGAGAATGAGTAAGTTGACTAACTGAGATCAAGTCGAATGGACAACTGGGAATGTAAAGGACATTAGATAAAGATAAAGAATAAATGGTTAATGGTGACTTTTCCAATTCCTATAGCCTTTCCTTTTGACCCATCACCGAAAGTAACAGCAGGAAGAGAGTCTGAGAAATTAATATGAGAGAAAAAGGGTTACCAGAGATGTGATCAGTGGCTCCAGAATCCAAGACCCAAACTGATTCAGATCTTAATGCAAGGGCAGTATGAGAGACAGTGGTACTGGAAATTTTTAATGCACTGCTCAAACTTTTGTGTTCTGCCATAATCATCGGAAAAATATGAGAAAAACACCGGTAGGGTCGCAGGAATGAAACAAGCTGATCTCGAAATTTTGGCCGGAAAAAGTCGCCGGAATAAGCATCACGCGCCGGCGCGTGGAGGCAGGTGGCGTCGGAGGTCTGCCTTCGAGGTGGAAAATCGAAACAGAGATTTGTTTTTATGGCTACAAGTTCATGGATTCAACTATTTCCCAAGGCCATTATGTTCCAGCATTGCCACGCTTATTTCCAGAGGCTGTTTGTTTCCTACATTGCCATGTTTATTTCCTGAGCCCACTCAGTTCTAACACTGCCAATCTGTCATGTTTATTTCTGAAGTCATTCAGTTTCAGTAATATCGCACATATTATCCAAGTTTCAAGCAAAGGGTGTATGATTTTTGGCAATAGTCTTCTTAACTCTGCCAATCAACTAGAAATCATCTTTACTAAATCTCTCCAAGTTCTCACATTGAATAGTTAAATAAATAAAACATAGATTCATGTCTTTATATGTCATTTACATTTACCAACTAATAGTAAACAACTAATTTACCAAACACTTATTTACAAACCGCAAATGCTGTCCACTGGTCAAAATAGGTAAACAATCCACTATCATCTTTTAATTGTCAAACACCCCCTATGTGGCTCATGATATATCTATATATGCATCCCCATCATTAGTGTATTAGTATGAGAATTAGAGTATTATCATAATAATTTATATACATCTTTCTCTAATATTTTTACATATATAGCTTCCACCTCTTTGGCACACTGGACCTTCAAACCCTTGTCTTAACACGTGTTTTATCTAACAGTTTTTGTTAGTGATGATACATTTTTATTATTTACGGAGTAATATTGATCCTCAACAAAGCAAACAGATGCGTCAAGAACTACAAGTACTGTGCTGAGGGATGGCAGGATGCCCTAGAAGGAAATGGCCAAATATAACATCTCACCTTGATGGCAGCTGTGATGACTTTCTCTCCAGGCACATTATCTCTCCAGGATCTATTTTGTATGTCAGTAGATGAGCTGAGATATGCATACATTAAAGAGGAAACTCTTCCCCACCACATAACCGTTATGGTCGGATGGCTGTGAGCCAGAGTTTTAAGGGCCTGCAATGAACTGTATGTCAACTATAACCATTGCAACCGAATTAGAAGGAGAGTAATATTCTTCAGAAAAAAAGTCAATTAAATAAAGAACATGGGTCAATAGTCATGCTGCAAGGTCCTCAGGTTATTAACTTATTATTAGCTCGAACAAAAGCCAATCAAGACATCGATACCTAATATTTATAAGCTAACAATAGATAATTTGTTTCAAACAGGTGAAGTGAGAATTTATGTAAAACTTTTTAAACCTCGTAGCATGTTCAATGGACAACAGAATGACAGATTTCAACAAAAGCCAGAAACAGGGATATTTAACTTGTCAACACCAAAGTGACCAAACGTGTACCAAACAAATATTTCACACTCTTACTGGACAGAATAGGTAATAGTTGTTGAATTTGGAAGATGGAATGGGGCCTAGCGGGTGGAGAATAATACCACCCGCCAGTTAGGCGGAAGCAATATGAAGAATCAAGGACTAGGAAATGTATATAAGATTGAAATTATATTAGTATTCTCTCTGTTTCTAATACAGAAACACAGTACATATATATACACAAAGACATAACTGTAAATAACTACCCATAATTAACTATTCATAAATAGACACAACCCTATAGATAAACCTATCTATTTAGTTTTCAACAATAGTCACCTGAAAAATTGTTGAAAAGACACCACTAATAGATTATCCATGACACAGGGCACTTGTCAGAGCTTTGTAAATTGCTTTTAGGATAGGGCATGCTTTTTTAAGACTAAAAGTGCAAATATGCATGCATTGGGATAAATTCTAGGACAAAGAAACATACAAACAAAACAAAACAAAAACATGATGGCTGGTAGAGATGAGTAAATTGGTGGTATGTGAAGAGAAATGTAGCTAATGGAGGTAAAATTGAGTAGAGTGGGGAAACACTGAGGGGAAAAAGCGTAAATAAGGATAATGGTTTTACCCTTCTGAGGATAATTGGATAATGCATTGTTCTGTATTTCTATAGAAAAATTGTTCCATGATTTTTTTACAGTGAGCGGATAATACATGATTAACAACAATGGAAGACCACTTACTCCAGTATATTTATATTTTCTTTTACTTTGTTGGACCATTTTCTTCTTTTACCTCCATTGAAAAGGTTGATGAGTCAAGAGTGAAACTTCTTATCAACTATAAGGGTAAGATCCAATTGCCAACTGATTATCAGTAACCACAAGTAAAAAGTAAAGCCCCAAAAACCAAAACTATGAAACTTGAGTAACTAAAGTGATTTCAAGCAACAATTACTCAAGAAAACTGAACTACTTTGAATCTTTTACAACATAAATAACAGTAAAAATAAAAAAAATAAAAAAAAATAAAAATAAAAAAGGAATTGCCACAACTAAGAACATGACAGACTCATGCAGGCATTTAACACATGACAGTTTCATATCTTAAGTGTTTGAAAAGACTATATGCTCCAGGCAGTCCAAAAACTAAAAACACTGGACTCCTGAAGGCATGAGCATATATTTGGCATCAATAGTAGATTTTAACTGGGCCACATTTTAAAGCCTAAATTTCCAAAGCAGAGCTCTTTAGCATCCAACCATAAGTTAAAATTCATCATGAAAATATTATTTGATTTGGGACTAAGCAATGTGTTAAGCATTGCTATTTGCTAATCCTTACCTGGAGTGCCTCAACACTTATTGAGGGGCTTGTTTCGGGTTCGGAATATTGAAATAAGACAGACAAAACACCTGATTTCCGTGTGACAAAACCTGAAAGAATGTCATGGATGTCAAGGGCTTACTTCATATGGAGTATTATAATCACTTGCAACAATTGAGTGAACCCATTCTGGTAGTGCAAATCAAATATGAATACCATCAGTCATTTAAGAAACAATCTAAAGAAGACATAAATTTATTGAAAGCTACATCACAGAGAACCACAAGATCGTTCACTAACTTGAAGGACCAGAAAGCCAGGGGGGCTTGCCACTAGATTTCCAAAATAAATAAAATCAAATACTCAATATATAATTAGCCTGGGCCCTGGGGTGCCTGTCAAGAAAAAATTAGGTGCCACAACAAACCACACTAAACCTGTGGATTCAGATTTCTAAATTGAGGCAGAGCACCAAAATGCAAGCCAATGTATTCAGCCTATTATTTTATTTGTCAACCTTAACATAAAACATGGAAGCAATAAGCTGCATGCCTCATATCTTCCACATATTCTACTTGTCTATATACTCCCTGTCCCAAAATACCAGTCTTACTTTTGGCATGCATTTTAGAAAATTAACAAAAGATCACTCTCTTTACATTTTTGCCCTTAACTACTCTCTGATAACTTTGCATTTTCCCATCCCATCTAGAGGCTTTTTATCTTTCTTCAGGAAGTGCTTATCTTCTTTATACACCCACTAATTGTAAGGAGTACTATACTATACAAGAATACATGAGTGTTATTGAACTATTGAATATTAGGAAACCTTTGTCTCATTCCTAGTAGGAGTGGGCTTAGTTTCCTATTCCTACTAGGGTTGATTTAGTCACCATGTTCTTATAAATATAGGATCCTTATATAGATAGAAATATAGAGTACACAGAGGGACAATCTATTGTAATCTTTCATTATAATATATTCTTTCTATTCTCTTTCTCTGGTTTCTCACATATTTTGCTTCCGCCTTATTGGCGGGTGGTTGTTGTTCTCCACCCGCCAAGCCTTTCAATCCCTCAATTTCAACATGAACATCTAAAAATCACACTGCTTTCGTGTTCTCCTTGGCCATTGAAGAGAGTGAAGAACAAAGACCAGTGACATCCATAGATCTGAAGAACAGAGGCCATGACCAGAGACATCCACAGGTGCAAGATAATTTGTTTAGAACACAAAGAAGAAATAAAATGTTTGCTAGAGTAAAAGAAGTAAAAATACTCCATAGAAAAGTATTGTGATAGTCTTTATGGATTGAAGTTTGTTGGTGTAATCTTTTCAATATTTGGTACTCCATAATCTATATTTCATATGTATATTGTTTATCTGATCAAAAGAAAATATAGAAAAATATAAAGAGAAGTAAGAGAGATGAAAGAGTGCTCAGAAATGAGAGAGAGAGAGAGAGAGAGAGAGAGAGAGAGAGAAATGAAGGGAACTAGGAAAGATTGAAAAATCCATCAATTGTAGGCTATGAGCTTGAGGGTAAAGAGAAAAGTTTAAAGGGAGTGGAAAGTTGAAAAAGGAAGCTAAAGTGCAATAAAGTGGAAAAAATACAAATATAGTGGCATTTATTTTTGGAAAGTGGACAATGTTTGGGACGGACTAAATAGGAAAGTAAGACAGGTAAAGAGGGACAGTGGGACGGAGGGAGTAATCCCATCCTGCATTCTGGTTACTGCTGCTTGTCACATCTAATATCTGCAGCCTATCTCACTTTAGTTATGTGATGGGCCAATACCTCATAAAATTCATGTGTAAAAAAGATGAATACTGGTTTCCTCGTTTATATGTCTATCAAGAAAATGCTTCACATAATTTTTCAGATTACTACCCTTAAAATTTGTAATATAGAGAATTCAAGAAGTTAGGCAGAAGAGCAAATACATTACCTGCTGAAACTTCTGCAAGAAGCATATCTTTAACCAGAGTTGAGAATGCTGATGAAGATAGTGCAGCACTCAAGCAGTTTATTGCAGCTACCTGCAAAAGATAGTCAATGGTCAACATTCTGTTGCTGGATGAACTTGGTTGCCTGTTTGATCAGTAACTCAGAAAATAACTGTAACATTTTAACAACTGAATGATTCTCAAAAGGGAAAGTTAAAACAATATGACATCTTCACTTTATCTACTCTTTATGAAACCCTCAACTGAGGCGGTAAACTAGCAAAACCGTATTATCATACCCTGCACAAATAGTTTGCATGTGATTGCAACTAACTAGGTACACCAAGCATACTACTAGGTCCTGAGTAAATAATATATGTGCAGTTGCATACAAGCTAGATACACTGAAGGAGCAAAACCATGTAGTCCACCATCACAGACTTCTACTATACAAGCAAGATGCTAAAGGTTTAAGGTTTGTTAGCAGCACAAATTGGAGAGGGAGGGAGGGAGGGGGGGCAGGGAGGGACCACTAACCACAGGCAAACAAGAAACAACACCAAGCAAAAATTGAAAACAGTAATAATAATAATAATAATATGGAGTAATAATAATAATAATAAGAGGACCGTCCTATATGCTCCAACTTAATAAAAGTGATTCCAAATCATAGCATTTAACTGTCAAATTTCATGCAAGGACCTTATATAGAATCCAAAATTTGTTTCTTTTTGACATGCAGAATCTACACATCGTTCCCACTTCAACAAACTAAATCTCCTTCATTATCACAGTAACGATAGATGTTTTAAACTTGGTCCATCAAAATTCAAAGAAGAAACTAAGCACTAACCAATAGGATATTCTGATCACTTCGAAGTGAGAAGCCCTCTTCAATTCTACTATGGATAGAAGAAATGATGGTTGGCAACAACTCTGGAGGCATTCTTGAATATCTGGAAAATAGTTAAATGAACCTAATTATATTTCAATACATCAAATTTTAGGAGTTATACAGATAAAAATTATTGAGATATGGTATCAGTTTTAGCAACAGCAAGCAGAAGGTAGTAATTTTCTTAGATAACCCAATTAGACACATCCTACCATTGCTATTACTTCTCAGTTCTCTCCTTAACAACCGACTAATTCAGCAGGTAATGCTCATAGAATGATTACAAAAAACCTCTAAAATCTAAAGCATGTCCAAATAAGCCTCTAGATATGAGAGCAAGGGGGCTAGAAATTATGATTTCCATATAAATCATAGAAATATATTACTTTAGCCCTCTTGCTCTCATTTTTCACTCTCAGGCTTTACAGTTACCCTGATATACCTACGTGCTCATGTCCATAGCATCATTGTAGCTAATGGTACTTCAATTCTTTGTCCAAACCTTTGGACCACGTCACCACTCACGCGTTTGTCTCTAAGGGAAAACAAGGATAGGGCATTCCCCTAGCTGAACAGCACTTCATAACAAAGAAAATATGTAACTCTAAAAATGTCTCCTAGTTGAGAAATAGAAGGTGAGACTATCTACATCCAACCAGAATGGGCTGACTAGAACCTTATTGAGTTTTATTTAACCATTAAGACCATCCTTCTCCATCTGTAATCCTGATTATTATGCAAGAAAATAGTAAATACAGGAAGCAATTACACTGGTTAGCAGGTATCAAGGAGGCAGACTCTTACGGCGTGCATGATACCAAGAGCATCAGAATTTTGAACAACGATACCAGCAATCCACTATGAGTTTCATGTTTGATCAAGTATAAGATACCTAAAGGTAGGCATTAAAAGTCAAAGTTAATATAAGTTAGAACACAAACTACAAGCAATACGCTTCAGGTCAGAAATGCAGTAAGAGCCCATAATTTTGAATAAAGTCTGGAATGCACTAGAAAGCAGATTGAATCAGCAAAAAAAAAAAAACAAAAAACAAAAAAAAAAAAACAAAAAAAAAAAAAACACGTTTGCATACCTGTATGCAATTGCATTAATATCTGCCCCAGAGAACTGGAAAGAGCTGTAAAAGACCCAAGTTTAGTGGATTCCTTAAATTCTGCCACCTGGAGAAAAACAGAGGAAGGTGCATCCAACATTGCCCTAATAGTCGAGGCAGAAGTGATTCGGGCCTAGACAAGAAAAGATTTTTTGCATCAATGAAGTGTTATGAAACAAAGGAATATAACTGCCTCATGATTCACCAAAAAATAAAACAAAATGACTACAGGTATTTATGATTATACTTGAGGGTACAGCTTTTTATTTCACTATGAAATGTGTATAGCAAGGAATGCTTCAAAAGAGACTATAAGCACACAAAGAACTGCAGATAAGAAAGATACCTTCTTATAAGGCTCAAAAAGTAAGCAAGTCATTGGTTATTGCCTCAATCAATCATATACTAAATTATATTTTCTTATATGGAGGAAATGTTATGGTCTCTTTTTTTCAACCTTAACTTGATTAGAATCAATACTTAGTTGAGTTGAGTCATTAAGCATACATTTTGGATGTGAACTCTTACAGTCTGTATGCCACATCTATGGCAAGGAACCTTCAAGTGAAAGGGCCTTTAGGGACAGAAAAAACTGGCTATAAAGAATTAACCTTCTTATACTTGAGGCTCAAAAAGTAAGGCAGCTCAATCAGTGTTGCCTGCATTAATTCTCTGAGGAAAAAGTTTTAAAAAGAAACATAAAATCTTAAGGGGGAAAAAATAAAAGACCAGAGGTAAAATAAACTTAAAACACATTCCAACAGATAGGAAAAAGGTATAAACTGATGATTCTTATGAAAGATAGGCTAATGATAAACCTTGCTTGTAGAACATCACTGGTGGCAAGAGGTTTTGTCGCACCTGGGTGGTGAAAATGATTTTCGGAATCAGCTCGGCCACGGTCCCTTCCAGTTAAACCCAACAATACAATGTATTGGGGAGTATTCTCATAAGTTTTACAACTTAATCCACATATGATGGCTCAAATAAGAGGGGGAACAAAAGGTCCCCAAGGCCCCTAAATTCATTCATCCCTTCCATATAACCCAGCAAATAAATGGCTTACTATTTCATGAATTCAAACCTGATTTGCCCCATGTGAGTTCAATAGAAAGGTCCAAAGATAAGGTAGGATCTCACAACAACCGACAATTAGAACTACCCCCAAACACCCAAAAACAAAGGCCAAAACTGCCCAGTTTCAAAGAAAGAATGATTGCATAGGAAAATTGATAGAGTCCAGGCATGCCATATCAACTATGGCACCTATACTTGACCATGCAACATCTAAGGTGGAAAATAAAATTGCACTAGAAGGAAAATAACAGAATTTAAATTCAACAGAATAAAAATTGCAAGCATTAAACAATATGTAACTCCTGGAGGATCAATCATCAAGTTGAGCAAGAAATGAATCAACATGAACCTACTTGAATGCACAGAATTGCAGCCAGTCGAGTCTTGGCATATCGAACATAGCAACCATCTTTCCGCTGATCCATCGCTATCACTGTTTTCTGAATCAGATGATGGATGAAAAAATGTCAAGCATTCATCTCTTTCTGAAGACTGGGAGATTCCTCATCAATCTGCTGGGGATTTTTAAAATTCTTATTTCGCAAGTGTGGGGCTATATGGTTGCGCTGATTCTGTGTTCTGTTTCTTGTGTACAGATTTAAACTTATTGTGATCAACAACTGGAATTGCAACATTGGATTTGTTATTAAGGCCATAATGGAGAAACATCTTAAGAATAGCCACAAGACCTGCCACCTGTAAAGAAAAACTAAAATAAATAAGGAAAAAGCCAACTACAAACAAAGTAATGGGCATACAAGATCTGAGAATGGTTTACCACCATTGATCAATGATGTGTTGAATAATTAGTACAACTGAAAATGTTCCCCTCTTGAATCTCACATAAATTTTCACTTATTATCACCACTACCACCACCACCCCACCTTATCTACTCCCACCACCAATATCTACCTATCTACACCTGTTCCTACTTACCTGCCCTACCTCAACCTTCCTACTCCCACAAGCACCACTTACTTTCGTCCATCACTAACTACACTCCTACACCCACCACCACTACTACTACCATTGCCACCACAACTGACTTCCAATTTCAGGGAATAGGAATATCATATTCCATGAATAATAAGATTAAATTAATTTGGAGTTCAATACAAATTAATAAACATCTCTCTATTGTCCCTACATCATTTTTTTTTTTGGGACTTTCTAGGTTCACAGTCAAAGTGGTGTTAAAAACAATTGAAACTCTGTCCAACTCCAATTTTATATATATAATAATATATATAATATATATATATATATATATATATATATATATATATACATCTTTATTTTTTATTAGCAACTTTAGAACATGTTCAAATTCAATTATTTTCCAATTTATAAAAATATGAATTATTTTAAACCTACTTGGTTTTAACGTATAAAATACAAATACAGTTTGCAAGTAGCAAAGATATTGTGCAGTGATTATACTGGTTAAGAGTAGGTAAGTAGGTAGGTAGTGATGGACTGGTGGGTGGAAGTACACAACAGTGATAGTAGTTGTGGTGGAGATAAATGAGTAGTTGTAGGTGGAAGTAAAAGGCGGTGGTGGTAATACTAGGGTCTCGTAGGCAGAAAATGTGGGTAGGTAAGCTACAGCCATGGGTAGGAGTATGTAGGTGGGTAGTGGTGGGTGGAAGTATGGAGTAATGGTGATGGTGGTGTTGGTGGAGTAAATGCGTAGTTGAAGGTGGAAGAAAGAGGTGGTGGTAATACTACGATCTAGCATGCGAGAATTTGGGTAGGTAAGATAGAGCCATGGGTAGTCAATCATGGTTATCTAGGCTCATTTTTATATCTTCAAACTTTCTTTAGTTAAGTCAAAAAACAAGATAACACTAAAAATCAACATAATGAGTCTACACTTATCATCACCCCACCTACCTACTCTCGCCCTACCCACTGACCAAAGCTCCTCCACCACCATTTACTTCCATCTAAGTTCTAACACTACTTGTTTACCTAATCCACCACTACTTACCTACATCGCATCCCACCTACTTACCCCCATGCTACCTACCGACCGACCACCATTACTACCCAATACTACTATCACTTACCACTATACCACTATCATTAGTAATTTTATGTGAATAAGCAATCTGATTTTAAATGACTTACATATTTTATTAATCAAAAAATAGTTGAATTTGAACATATTTTCTAGTTTTTCAGTGAAAAATGCCTTAAGAAAATTTTAGAAAAATGGAGATGGTGAATGGGAAACATTTTCTACTTTTCTAGTAACTAAAAAGCCCTTAGCTTCAACTTTTTCTTTTACA
>VALG01000151.1:0-10753 GCA_009835305.1 Ipomoea purpurea
ACAGAATCGAACCCTGATAGTAGGGTTGGCTACAATAAATAAAGAAAATATAGAATAAATACTAGTTTTGTAATAGATTCAATAATATTTAAAAAAAAATAAAAATAGATAAGAGTATTGCATGCATTTTGGGACGCAAATAAGACAGATGACTTGAAAAGTTTAGCATTACCCATGCAGCCGTACACACTAATTAATACTCCATTAAAAAAACAAAACAAAAAAACTCCATTCAGTTTCTATAATTTAAGTAACGAAGTTATTTTTAATTCAATTTTTTATAATTTAATATTAAATATTAATATATTAGTATAAGTTAAAATATTTAGAAAAATTATTAAACAAAATCAAAAGAGAAAATACTAAAAAAATATTAGAAAGAATTGATTTGACAATCAATAAGACAGATAAAATGTAATAAATAGAAGATTTATCTTGAATAATCCTCCCTATTTATGTTGTGGCAGGCTTTCATTAACTACGAACTACTGAACTCTCACAAAATGCAAAAATTATAAGAATCTGCATATGTATAATTTGTATTAATCTAAATAGTAAAAAGTTAACCAAAGTTTAGCATTGAAACTAATAAACTCTTGAACATAAGCTTCTTGATGGCTTAATAATACTAGATATGCTAAATTTATTGAACTGCTAAATAACCTCTACTTTAATTTCTCTGCTCACTGCACTGCATTACCAATAAAACTCATCAGGTGCCTCATCAACACAGAAGATGTTGCAAGAATCCTCTGTGCAGCCCCAAGCCCCCAGATTGATCCCGGCGTTGGCGAAATCCGACCGTTGATCAACGGTTGAGATTTTGTGCATCAACTGCACAATATTGAGGCTGCAATCTTCATTGTTGTTCAAGACTCACTTGAATCATCACTATCTGGTGAAAGTTGGGAGGTATTATAGGCTGCTGCATAATTGGTTGTTCTGTGCTCTTGGTTTTGGGAACCTAAATTGATTGTTGGTTCTTAGCAGATTGATGGAGCCCTGCATTATTTTCTTCTCCAATCTTCTGTTTTAGCCTTTTAGCTGCCAATTGAATAAAAGTGTTAGGATCAACCGCTTACCACTATACCAAAAAGTTATAACTAGTAGCAAAGAGGCAACTTTATTTCCTTATAGCGCCACATATTTTCGAGATGCAGGGTATTGATCTGAGCAAATTTTTCTGTGTGCTCCATGAATATAAGATACATTTTGAATATACTAAAAGTACATTATTTGTGTACTGAATGTACATTATTTGATAGTATACAAATAATTTACTTTTAGTATTCAAATAATATAATTTATTTTCCTATGAATACAAGATACGTTTTTAATATACTAAAACTACATTATTTGTGTACTGAATGTATATTATTTGATAGTATATAAAAATAATGTACTTCCAGTATCCAAATAATGTACTTTATGTATATAATAATGTAATTTTTATTTGTGGTCCACAAGTTGTGTTACTATGAGACTTAAAATAATGATTTATGCGACATTGACCTTGATAATCTCCGGGCCAATAATCCAATAATAATACTCATACGATAAACCTAGGGTTCTATCATTTTTGTTTAACAGAATTACGATTCGTCTTCTGAATTGCCAAGATTCGGTAAGAACAAACATCATAATCGTCAGGATACCTTATGAAGAAATCATAATCATCAAGACCAACATAGATCATCAAAATACCAATTAATCATCAAGAACTCATGAATTATCGAAGAACAACCCATAATCATCAAGAATAATAATTATTCATCAAGAACCTCATAATATCAAGATTCCCATATCAAGATTATCAAGATTCACATGGAATCATCAATCAAACAAATAATAAGTAATCCCATAATTTTGCCATTCACAATAACATGGGGGAAACCTAAGGGGAAATATAACTATGAAATAAGTTTTGTGAGATCATGGGTATACCTTTAGCTATTAATTCCTTGCTATGAAGGATCTTTTTTAAGCTTTCTGATTTCTTGATTTCTCTATGGGTATTTGGAGCCCTTTGGGTGGTGAGAGTTATTGTGGGTGGATTCTAAATGTTCTTCGAAGTCCTATTTATATGCCATGGGTTTAATCTTCTTAGATTAGGTAATGGTCTTTAGGGCAATTTTTTTTTTTTTTTTTTTTTCGGGTCACGGATATGGTTGGCCTTTTTTCCCAACTTATAATAATAACTTATTCTTTCTTAATGGTCATAGATTATTAATTATTGTTTAGGGGGCCGTAAACGGGTGTTACAAGCCATCCTTCAAACCAAACTCAAGAGTCAAATCAGACCCAAGTTTACTAAATCATGGTATTTTATTTTGTCCATAGACACAGTAAGATAAGTGGAAAGAATATCTTTGGTTGTTGTTGGTAAGATACGTCCGTTTGTGTTATCCTTCCTGTTAGTGTTTTTATGCCGAAAACCCAAATAATATGCCAATATTATTATGGCATACTAAGATAGGATGTAAGGCTAAGTGTCAATTTTGTTCTAAAGAGGACTATCAACAGATAAAAACAAACGAGGACCGCTGACCTGGAGTCTTTTTTAGGGTAAGCTGTTTTCCTTAAAGCTGTAGCGGTTTTACAGGAGACAGAATTGGAAAGAAGATCAGCAGTATAGTTTTGGAAAGGTATGAACCAATACTTAAAGATTCTTCTTCAAACTATGAGCCTACCATCTACACAAAGGGCTAATCTAAGTGGGGGGAGTGTTCTGATTATGGAAATATAAGTACTCTTATGCGAAGGAGATTAATGGATTACGTATTGAAGAGAAGACACACTCCATACAATTCATGAGATCCGTATTTGATTATTTTTCCCATTCTCAATCAACATGTTTATGGTGATTATGATGAAGAACATGAGAGGAATATTGTGCTTTAAAGAAAAGGCGCTACGATCACACTGTTGTGGGAACGACTGAGAGAGGTATGAAGTGATTGCCATCAGATGTGAGCTCTCCAAGATAAGGGATTTCTTGGAATCTGAATCTATGCCTCCATCTCACAAATCCACTAAAACCTGGGTTAGACTGCGTAGTACTGTGGGAGGCACTTTGTTGGGGAGATTGTTTTTTCTCTACTTTGTACATTGATTATGATTTATATGGATTGAGCTTATGTAATCGTCCCCAGACCGTGGATACCACACTATTATCGAACTGGGTAAACATTTGTGCGTGTGCGATATGTGATTTTATCTCTTTTTATTATCTTCTGAATGATCTTACCTTACTGATGACTTCATGTTGAAACAGTCAGTCCATTTCATCAGTTGATGTTAATCAGTTAATTTGGATTAAATAAAAAATTGGAAATGCAAAATTACATTTATCAGGCTTTTAAGTGTACATGAGATGTTGATCCGTACGGGAATTATTTTTGTTATCTCTTTCTATGGAATTGTCTATGTGTGTTCATTGGTAGTTGTTTTGTTCAGGGTGGGACGCAATGTATGAACTCCAGAACTAGATGGTTCACAACTACTCTTTTCTGAAGGCTCGTAATGGAGAATATATCTCCAAGCAATGGTCCAGGGTTTATCGGCACTGTCTATCGGGTGGGGTCGCCAAACGTTAAGATGCTGATGGAATCTGGGAAAAGGCTCCTGTAACACCTTGTGTTAGACCTAATAGCTAATTAATTAACTAATCAATAGGCCCAAAAGAAAGAATAACTATAAATGATTAATTAGGGAAAAAAGGGCCCACCATGTAGTTGGCCTCATTCTAAACCAACCCTAATCCAATAGGATTAGACTCATAAATAAGACTTAGTCTTAAATATGGAACTTAGGACGCATTAGAATCCCACTATAATAACTCTCTACACGAAGAGTCTAAGAATTCCTAGAGAAATCAAGAAATTCAAGAAAGGCTTAAAGAAAGACCCTTTGTAGCCAAGGAATCAATTAAATGTAGAGGTACCCGATGTCTCACAAATCTAGTTTCAAGCTTGATTTCCACTTAGGGTTTACCTCGATAATATGTGGAATGGGAGTTATTATGGATTATTCATTAAAAAAAATTGCTTGTTATGATGATTCATGAGAATCTTGATAATCTTGATATTGGTGGAGTCTCTAATATAATGGTGTACTGGATGATTGTATGAGTTCTTGATGTATTAGTATGTTCCTGATAAATTGACTGTGATGATTCTTGATGTTATATGTTGTTCCTACCGAATCTTGCAATTGAAGCGAATCTATTCTTGTTGATATAAAAGTGATTTAGAACCTAGGTTGTGAGTATGGCTTAATTCTTGGATTATGGGTGAGGAAATAGCATGTTTGGGAATTTGAATTATTTTAGAAAAGCATGATAGGTTAAGTGTCGTTGTTTTGTATTGATCGTTAATTGTCCTAGTGTTGTCGTTAATTGCGTTAAAGTGTCTAAGTATGTTTTGGGTTCACAATGGTTCCCGGGCGAATTTGTGTGTTAAGAGTCAGTGGGGGTAGGTGGGGGGGTAGGGGACCGCCACTACCGGTGCGAGAATTCACGCCTGGCGCGGGTGGCGCGCGGACGGGCGTGCCGGCGGCGACCCGTGCCGGAACAGTAACCGGTGTCAGCCGGCGGGGCCCCCCACCACGGCTACCCGCTGGCAAATTGTCCACGCCGGACCCCGGCTTCCCGTTGGTTTCCCCGTTCCCCGTGGTGTCAACGGAGCCCGTTTATCGTGGTTATGGTCTAGTTGATGTTTCGGGTACGTATTCGTAGGTTTAAGGGTCTTATTATACGCATGATAGTTGAATTGGCTTCCGTTGATAGGTGAAGGAGTATGACCCTTAGGACTAGTTCTTAGTAACGTGATGGATCCGCATTAGTTTGGTTATAGTTATCCCCTTCCCAATGTGTAATGTGGTTGCTTGTGCTTGCTAGTTTATGTGTGTGTGTTACCAATTCGATTGCGATCGGACTTGGTTACCATGAGTGCGATTCAGAAGACTGGCTGCTGGTCAGATTGGTATTTCTTGGCTTGCCGTTCACGTTGGTTGCGATAAAGTTCTTACCGAGCGCGGTTGTCTCTCCTGGTGCGGTCAGATGGACATTTTCTTGGGCGGTGCGTCACTGTTTGTGTGCGTCAAAGCTATGATGAGTGCGGTTCTCGGTCGGTGCGATCGACCTCCGTGTTTCGATCGCCGGCAGGGTGCTGCTGGGGCCATGTCAGGTTATGCGCTGAACATCATGTATGGCATGCGATTGGTCTTGTGGCGCAACAAGTGGGCTTATGTGTTGATATTCATGGACGAGTTAGTGTATGGTGTCTTGGGGTTGTGACTGTGAGTTTGATGTTGGGGATGTTATGTTGTGTTATGTATGTTTATAGCTTTGAACTTATCTGCCTTATTTACTTGAACCTGCATATGTCGTATATCTGTTGCTTGTGTCTGACCTTATCTGTTGGGTATTCCGGCTTTAAAATAGAGTTCGTAGGATATATCTTCATGAAAATGGTTTCCGTATAACTATATACACTATCTCTATATGTATTGTATTTCAACGCGTTGGCAGTGGCTTACCAACATCTCCTGCTGAGTACGATATATTTGCTTTCAGGGACAGAGGTAGAGCACTGGGAGGCGCTAGATCTGGACTAAAGTTAGATTAGTTCCTTTCGGCCTGGTGCTCTACAAGTTATGCATTGCTTTTCGAGGATATTAGTTAGATAGCTGTTCACCTGGCGATCTCTAGCCCAAGGTGTGGCATAGCACCCGTAACTTGTGAATATACTTTTGGGATGTATTGAGATTTACTTTATTTATAAGCTTTAAATGTTCTTAAAATCTGGGGTGTTACGAGCCACGGAGACTTGGGACAAACGATGGAATGAATTGCTCTGATCTGAACACAAAGCATTGAACTCTATCGGTTAGGTAGTAATGCAAGCTGTTTACCCTATTCACGAGTGGTAAAAGATGGCAAAACGTCTGGATTCTGAAACAGATTGAGGGCAACTAGTGATGTCAAGCAGGCAAAGTTACAATGGGTGTCAGATTTGAAGTCTTGATATTGAACGAAGAGGAATATCTCAATCTTCCACGTCGGTTCAAATTAATGCATATAGATCAATTCTTGGTGAACTCTACTGGATGAAGTTGTCAAAAAGACTCTTCGATCTTTCTAAACGCTTCGAATGGAAAGTAAAGCCATTCCAGACACACAGGTTGGGAAGAAGAGTGTAGGAGACTTATAGAAGTTTACAACATATGAAGTTCTGGTTGATGATGACTTCGCTGTCAACAGAAAAGCAATTCAGGGCTTCGTGGTAAGCTGCGAGAATTTGACAATGCATAGAACATGAAACTTGCCTTCTTAACCCAGAGATTTCAAGAAATATTGAAAAGTTTTTAACAAAAAGAGTCAAGGAAATCTCAGGTCACATACAAACGGTGTAACTCTTATATCAGAAAACTGAACTTAACGTTTCTCAGAACAATCAACCCAGATCTAGGAGGCAAGGCAAAACAGAAATAGTTCTCAGATACAGGTATATTCTAAGATCCGTCAATGTTAGAGATGTGAAGGTTCTTGGACATATACGGCTGAATGTGAATTTATTCAGAGGAAGAAGTATGTATGTGGCTACGCTAACAGTGATATGAGGGGAAGACTCTAATATCGTCAGATGAAGATATGGGAAACCTTTGAGCTTTTTTACAACTACCAGAGAATATTCCAGACGAAAACGAAACTCGATGATAGTCATATATATCAGATGGTTTTGAAGAGAGGCATATAACTTGAATGGGAATTTGCTTAACTTGTTGCAAGCTGGAAAAACTAGTGAAAGTAATAAAATCTTAATGAGGAACTGAGTTAGGGGAGATCATCTAAGAAACTAATGCATATTTGTATAAGAAGCAAGTCTTTCCATGAAATACGTTCTCGGAAGGAAACTTATAAAGAATTGGAAGATCTGAGAAAGAAAATCAGATGAATGGAATCACGATAACATTAGCAAAATTTTGGACTCTGGCAGAATAGAAATGATAAAAAGGCTTGATCTCGAACGAGGAGAATCTTCAAAAACAAATAGTGCTCCGGGTTCATCTAACGGGGTTATGTCCAATACTAAATTGTTCCAGATTATGATAAAAGGACAGTCATACAGGTCAGTGGCAGAAATGAGAAGAGAAGATATTAATCAGAACTGAGATACTGACTTCCAGCAGAGCTGTATTCAATTCAGTACTCAGGTTTAAAAAAATAAGGGCTGTCAGGAGTAAGAAATACATCCCATTGCCATTATAAAAAAGGGCACTTTCAACCGAAGTGTTATTTCTTCTACATGGATCAAAGAAAAGAAAAATATCAGCAAGATATTACATCTTTCACGAGATAGGTTTTGGGTCGAAAGCCAGAAGTTATATTGCTACCCATTATAGTTATATTGCATCTGTGACTGAAGCTAGATGGTATTTCGATAGTGGCTGTTCCAGGCATATGACTGGTAATGTAAAGTGTATTATGGTTGTCCAACCTAGCAGTGGATCTGTTACATATGGTGACAGACAGAAGGGTAAAATAGTTGGAAAAGGTACCCTAAATGTACTAGGTTTCCTCACTTAGAAGAGGTTTTGTTGGTCAGTGGGTGAAAGCAAATCTTATTAGCATCAGTCAGTTGTGTGATCAAAACTGGAATGTGTGCTTCATCGTAACTGCTGCAGAGTCAGTGACAAAGAAGATCAATTAGTCATGGAAGGAACCCGATCCTCAGACAACCGCTATGTTTTGACAAACGAAACTGCGTGTCGTCTGTCAAAGTCTGATGAATCAAAACTCTGGCATAGACGACTGGGTCACATAAACTTCAGAGATATGGATAAAATGATCAAACTAGATGCTGTGAAGGGAGTACCTAAGCTCAGAATAGACCAGGGAGAGAGTTTGTGGTGCATGTTGCCATTGGGAAACAAATAAGGACTCCTCACAAAGCTGTGAAAGTGATCACACAGAGAGATGTCTAGAACAGGTTCACATAGATCTCATGGGCTAACACAGATTGAAAGCATTGGGGGAAAGAAATATATTTGTGTGTGTAGATGATTTCTCTCGGTACAGCTTGGTATACTTTAAGGGAAAAATCTGAAGCTTTCAATGCCTTTAGAACCCTTGTGCATAAGGGTTCAAAAAAGAAAAGAACGAACCTATAATAAAAATTCAAAGACTGAGAAGTGATCATGGTAAAGAATTTGAAACTCTTTATATTCAGATTTCTGCTCCGAGAATGGGATATCTCATGAATTCTCAGCTCCTAGAACAGCCCAATAGAATGGTGTGGTGGAAAGAAAGATAGGACTTTACAGGAAATGGCTAAGGTTATGTTACATGCTTCTCAACTGCCACAAGCTTCTGGCTGAAACAGTTCACACAGCCTGCCATACAGTGAATAGGGTCTATCTTAGCCTGGTACAACCAAAACACCATATGAGATCTGGAAGGAAGAAGCCAAACTTAAAGTATTTCATGTGTTTGGGACTAAGTGTTATGTGCTGATTGATAGAGAACAAAGAAGGAAGTTTGAACCTAAGAGTGATGAGAGCATCTTTTCTTGGTTTACTCTCCTAACAGTCGAGCTTACAGAATCTACATCAAAAGAACTCAGTCTGTAATGAAATCAGTAAATGTGGTTATAGATGACAATCCAGACGAATAAGTGGAACATCAGTAACTGATCCAGAGACAGACTCTCCTACCAGCGAGGTGAATACCGCCGATGACAATAGTCAACCCAAAACACAAGAATCTTCAGATGAAGATCAAGAAAGGTCTGATCACGAAATTATTCTTGTTGAATGATACAGGTAAAGATCACCCACCAGAAACTCAGAAAAATCATCCATGCAAGTCAAACCGTTTTTCTCTCGGCAGCTTGCAGGTTACAGGGGTTACGACTTCTACTCGTTCGTCCGTGAGACTCGCAGAGTTCAAGGGCCCTCCTATCAAAGTATTGGAAGAATGCCCAAGCCGCGATTTCCGTCTGAAGGCTCTGGATAATGCTGGGGAAACCTCATCATTGCATTCAGAAGACTCAACAATAAGACTCAATGGTATCGTCTTCAGACCAGTCGGCACTAGAACTCTGGATAATCCGTCATAACAGTGGAACATGATTCATCAAAAGAAGAGTGTCAAGCTTAGTTTCTTCTTAATGTCCAATCTGCAATAGTGGTCTGAATATGCGTTGGCGGAACTTGGGAGAACATGGGCCTTACTTCCAAGTTGATGATGATATTCCTCACCTGCGTCCGCCATTAGAATGATCGTGAGTAGGAGAGAATTTCAACCTAGGAGAGAGTAGGAGAAGAGTGTAAACTGAGTGCAAGAAGATATCTTTGAGTGCTCCTCTGTTCAACAGAGATTGCCCGGCTAACAAATAGTCCCAATGTCAAGAACCCTATTTAATAGGCGGCTTTGTAAATATCCATGCAGTAGGCGATGATGATTGACATCATGTTGACGGTATCCTTCTTTTTAGGCAAGAAATTCTGTTGTAGGTGAATTTGAAATTTGAAATTTGAAAGGCAAAACCGTTTATGGTAAAGTCTTAAGGTTCGGATTATACACTATAGATAAATAGAAGGGAATTTAAAGGAAGTCAAGATTTAACTCTGACACCGTATAATTTAAACATTTACTCCCCTTCTGAACGATAACTGCTTATTAGTACAATCCTGCAGATTCCCAGAGCAGATCTGAGAATTTCAAAACGATTTTGCATCTAGGCTTGGTCAGAATATCAGCCAGTTGCTTGTCTGTTTGAATGTATTCCAATTCAATCTCCTTAGATTCCAACAGGTCTCTGATGTAGTGGTGCCTAATATCAATGTGCTTCGTCCTGGAGTGTTGAACTGGATTCTTTGAGTTGATAGCACTGACATTGTCACAGTAGAGTGTCATAATTCCTTGAGTAAGACCATATCTAAAAAGCATCTGTTTCATCTATACTAACTGAGTACAACATCCACTAACAGCTATATATTCTGCCTCTGCAGTACTTAAGAAATTGAATTTTGCTTCTTACTCAGCCAAGATACCAAAATTCTTACCAACAAAGAAGCACCCAGATGTACTCTTACGATCATCAATATTTCCTGCCCAATCAGCATCACAATATGCAACAAGACTCAACTCACTGTCCTTGGAGTACCAGAGACCATATTGCATCGTCCCTTTTTACATATTTCAGAATGTGTTTGCAGCTATCAGGTGTGATTCTTTGGATCTGATTGATACCTTGCATAGATTCCAACACTGAACATTATGTCTGGTCAACTGCTTAGTACAACAGACTTCCTATCAGACTTCGATAGACTGTGTTATCCACTGATACATCGTTTCATCTTTTGATACTTTTTTTGGAGGTGGGATAGGTCCTGGATGGTTTACACGATTCCAGATCAAACTTCTTGACTAGATTATTAGCATACTTTTCTTGTGAGATATGTACCTTCAGAACTTTGCTTACTTGTAGTCCTAGAAAATATGTCAGTTGACCAACCATGGACATCTCAAATTCTTCCTTCATGACTTTTACTAACTCATCAGTGTATCTCTGTAAGGTTGATCCAAACACAATGTCTCAATATAGATTTGAATGGTTACATGACTTCCAGTAATTTTTACGAACAAGGTCTTGTCGAACTTCCTCGTTTATACCCATGCTGTAGCAGATATTGTGCCAGTCGTTCATACCATGCCGTGGGGCTTTTTTGAAGACCATAGAGAGCTTTC
>VALG01000153.1:0-13136 GCA_009835305.1 Ipomoea purpurea
TTATTTGTTCCACGTCAGTCGTTGTTGCCAGAAAGCTTGCTCTGATAATGGATCTTAGGGTTTTGATTCTTTCTATAATCACCTCATGTTATCGTGTTAATCATAGTCCATAAAGGACCGTTGAATAGTTCTCTAAGGTACAAGTTGGTATCCTCCTTCGTCCCCTTTTAGCCTGTAAACGCGTGAAGCCATAATGACAACATCTGTCATCTTATGGCCTGAGAGTTTCGTACTGCTAATCTTGAGACTGAGCGGCGCTTGCCTTTAAGGGTTGGCTCGAGTGGTAGCGGTTCCCAACTGAGCAAGTACTACTGCTGCATTCAAAGAAACGATACTTATTAGGTGTTAACTTTATAGGAGGTGGGAGAAAGTAGATGTTAGCCTCGACAATGAATAACCGTGATATCCATATATCCCGGGTGGCCGTTTTGAGGTTTTCCACGTAAATCTGCTCCTGTGGATTGGTGGCATATCTTATTTATTTTTGTCTATTTGCACCATCTGTATTTGTGCTCCTGTCTGTCCTGTGATTTTATTTGTCACAAGTGGTGGGATTTCACACGTGTGAAATATTTGTCACACATGACGGATATTAGGCATTCACTATTGGCGCTCCATTCGCACCAAAGTACATTTATATATATATATATATATATATTTTGATCGATGATATATAAATTATGGTTGGGTGATGTCTAATTACTTCTATTCTATATTGTTTTTCATGTTTCATTGTATTGAGTTGACTATCTTGCTGCTTATGATTTATTTTTATCATAATGCTTATTGGTTGTAGAGATGAATCTGAAGATGGTTTGACGTTTACTTTTTGCTTCACAGTCTCACAGATGCTACTGTATCTGTTTTCCTAAGATTTTCCCCAATAATATATATTATATATTTATTATTAGGGCCTTAATTAAGTGGTGCAAGTTGACTAGGCTTATTAAATAGTCTGGTTAACTAGAAGTTGTTAGTCAATCAGACTCTGTTGGCCTAATATAATCCTGGATTGATGGGATAAGGATGGATGTTGTTAGCACATTCAGTTACGGTACTCAGACTGCTCAGTAGACACCAATACATCATCTAGGGTTCTGAGTCAGGTCTGAGGCAAAACATGTTTGACGGTCTCCGTTAAAGGCAACACAACAGGAAACATCAACTATGGTGGAGAATACAAGGGCTAACGCTTCCGCTTTCATACGAGGTTAGTTTCTCGTATACTATGAATTCATATAGTTAGTGGACTATTGTATATCTAACATTTGGTATTAGAGCTTTTATCAATCTCTGTCTGGTTGATTGTATTGCCTAAAAAAAATCAACATTAATTCTATATACATTGAGTTTTTGTATATGTTCCAATTCTTTAAAATATTACACGGCAAAAAAAAAAATATATATCTATTCAGTTAGATATAATGATGTAATTTTTTGACTGTATGTTGGGTGAATTGGAGTGAATTAAATGGATTTCATTATGGTTGTTGTGGAAAGCATGCCTGCACTGCTTCTTTTCTTTCTCAGTCGCCAACTAGGTTTCTTTGGCTGATTAGAGAAAAGATGATAGAGTATATTTGTTTGGGCCGGGTCAAGCCCATTCGTGGCAGATATTGTCTTATTTAAACAAAAAATAGGGGGCCTATTTTGGTTTGTTTGGGCCTGCTTGTTTTTTTGCTCTCATCATCATCTCTTTATTTCATTTGAATATTTAGTTTATTTTCAAATGATTTTTTCTCTAATTCATCATCCATATTAAATTATCATTCAATATGGGGCAAATATTAAGTTTTAATTTGCCATTTGAATTTTAATTTAATGTTAAGATGCATATTAAATTGCTTCAAGTATTGCAATTTATTTAGTATACATGAATTAATAATAATTAATATGCAAATCAAGCATGCTACGTATATTTATAAATTATTTTTATAATTAACATTTAGAAATCATGTTTTAAGAATGGATTTTGCATATTATTAACTCATATTATATAAATTCATTATTAATTATCACTCAATTTTGGATCCTTAGGTCAATTTTAGATATTATATGACCTATTAAGGAGCTTGTTTGGTTTTCCGTTAATTTTGAGCACATTTTAGTTTTATGTGTTTCTGGACTTTAGAACCTATTTTGAACAAGCTATTTGGGACCTGTCTTGGGTCATTTAAAGTATGGATCCCACCATTTTGATTGATATTTAATAAATAGCGCTTTTGAGTTTATAACATGTTTATTAAGTTTAATTATTACTGCTACCATATTTTTTGGTATTCATCGTTATAATAAATATTAAGTTTTGGGTCTACTTTAGTTTAGACCAATTTCATTCATGTTATAATTCACTTGGGTCATTGAGGTTATTGAGCCTAATTTGAAGTGATTAAGTGCTATAGTTATTGTCCGGCCTGTTTTAGAGACATTTAAGGATTTAAGGATTTAATTGTTATTTTGGGCCATTAAGAACTATAACTATTGTTTAAGTTGATTAAATTTGTAATCTATCAATAGTTTTTCAGGGTCTTTGATAATATTAAGTCTTTAATTTTAGGCAAACACAATATAGTTGGTATATTGTCTGGATAATGGTAATTTGGTTATTACCTTAACTTTAGTCTCCCTAAGTATCATAATATATAGTCATGGTTAATTATTATGTGGTAAAATTGAGATTAGCATTTGACATCCCTTAATTACAGTTTTGCCGTTTATTAAGTTAAATTCGGCATTATTAATTACTGTTATTAAGTTTAGGGGCTAAATATCCCGTTTATTACCTCTTCATAATAATTATTTCATGGTAATCTGCTATATTTGGTACATTGGCATGATTACCCTTCATTTTACTGATATTAATGTTGGTAATTAAGTCCTTACCAATAAAATTTTTAAATGTACCATTGGACGCTGCATCAGGCTTAGTGACACCGATAGTGAAGATTTGGGGAAAGAATTCGGAGTTTTTTCTTCTCTTGTGGATCTCGTCGTTGTTGCGCATATGGGGAGATGTATTTGCATCATTAAGGTTAGCCATTAATTACTTCTATGATTATTATCTGATATTAGTGCTAACATTACGTTTAACTGCTAATTTGGGACTAGTCACATATTTTATCTTTAGAAAAATGAAAAACATTAAAAAGTGCATTACCATACTTTAGTTTGTCATTACTAATGTTAATAGTGATTATATTGTTACTTAATTGCTATTAAATAATTAGTTAATTAATGATGACATTAATATTGTTATCGGTATTCAGTTATGCACCTTGAATTGTTTTCAAATAAATTTATGTGACAATACTCCAGTTCAGAAAATAATTTTTCTGGACATTAATATTTTCGGACTTCAAATTTTATTAAGTTTTTTCAAATTTTATCCGAAAACGTTTATAAATTGTTAGCGATTTTAACCACTGTTTTTCCATATTTAGTCTCCTACTTAATGTGATAATATTATTATGGCTATATATTGCTATTTTGGTTATTTGCAATTTTGCCATTAATAATAATAATATTATCAACTGGGTTATGGAGAGTGATTTGAATCAATTTAGTAATTTTGGTAAAAATATTTTCTAGGCAATTGACTATTGTCATTAAATTCCTTAATTCATTTAGTTCTTGATTATGATTTTAGTTCTTATTGCCCATATTTGATTAAGTATGAATAAATGAATATTTGGTTTAAATTCATATTCTTTAGTTGGGTTCATACTCCTTAGATTGTTTTATGCATTCGATCACATTAAGTGCATAATTATTAAGTTTAATTATGCAATTAGGGTTTGTGAGATTTTGCTTTACAAATGATAGCATAATCCTTTTGGTTTGATATGTTTGGAATTTGTAAATTCAGTTATTTCTCATGAATTTGATCTTTATGCATTAAAACATTTTGTCATGGCTTACAGTTTTAAAAAATTCAAAGTATAATATTCAGTACATTATTATTCAAAATGTTGGGTCTCTTTTGGTTTGGACTCATTGGTGTTTGAATATTAAGTTTTATACTTTAAAATCTCATATTGTAAATTGCTTTAAGTTATGCAATTTATTTGGAATATATGAGTTTAATGTTTAATTTTATGCATATTTGTCACCGCATAATATTATGTTTTAAATTATGCAATTTTATTATGCCTTTAGCAATGCATACTTTGGGATGGAATTATTTAGTTCCTATTTAAGTTGGACTTACGCATAAACTTTAGTTGCGGTAGTGCCTGAATTTAAGCACGTTTAGTCCGCTAATTTTTCTTCACCATTTAAGCTTTAATCATAGGTGAACCCTACAGTTTTCTGGTGTATACCATACAGTTTACTGGTTTATACCCCAAACAGTTATACATTAAGTTATATATGAATCGGGAGACATACTAGTTTTAATGGCCATGACTTAAGACATCTTGTGCCACTAGTCTCCTTAAATTGATACTCTATTTAAGGAATTGGTTTTCAGTGAGACTTAGTCTCTAACCGCCTTTCCTTGGAGTATATTTAGATTTTCCCATCACAATCTGGTATAATCTGTTTGTCAAAAATTTTAACGTATTTTCTTGGCCAATGTCATTTTATTTCAGTTTATTAAAGAATAATGCCAAAGCATCTTAATTACGAAATATCTTGAGTTTTTTCAATCTTGGTTAATTAAGGAAATACTACAGCCATATTCAGCTAACAAGATTTATTAGAGTTTTAATCACATTAAAGTTTAGGCAAGGATTTGATAGTTGTCTAGTGGATCTTAAAATAATTTTAAATTTGGTTTGGGAGTAAGCCCACGAGCATCCTTAATCGGTTAAAATTATATATTAAGCGGTTTATTTTGATCACAATAAAGTTTGACATATCATTTGTGATTAATTGTATGTAATATGATGAAATTTAGCCCACAGAATTTCGTTATGTTTGTATGATTAATCAGGATGAAATACTGGACTACGGTCATAATTTAGCCACAGGCAATTATGTATCGGAATGTAGTTTAGTAGTTTTATCAGTGACGATAGAAATAAATCAATTTTTTTACTTTATGGTTATTTGTAAATAATTTTCAACTCTATCATGAAGTTTAATTTTTATGATGTAAACTTTAGATCATATTTCTTAATTTGCCACAGGGATTAAGAAAAGGAACATGATCTCTTAAGTTTTTTATCATAATGAATAGCATGAATCTTATTGACTAAAACTTTAGCCTACAGCAAGTTTTATGTCATTTGATTCTTCAACTCATTTGATAATGGTTTCATCATAAATATTTTTCAGTTGGATCTAATTGAGTAAAACTTTAGCCCACAGGCAAAGTTTTATGTCACTAGATTCTTCTGGCTATTTAGTAATTGAGAAAAATATTATCATAAGGGTTTAATTGGATTTAATAGAATTAAAACTTTAGCCCACAGCAAGTTTTATGTCAATAAATCCAACCCATTAGATAATAATTTTATCACAATTTCTTAGAATTTATAAATTTAGTTCAATTATAATTCTAAGTTTCATGGTTTGCATTGGCAAAACATGTATTCAGTTACTTCCCAAAATTTAGCACTTTATTAATTGATCCACGAATCTTGCTCGGTTATTTGGACTAACTGTAGTAAGTTACGTGATTTGACATACCTCTTTTGGATTCCAATAATAAAAAAATGTATCTTTTGAGCCAAATTCTAACTTGGTTTTGGAAGATGTATTTTGTTTTTTTAGTATGTCCAACTATGGTGGGGAATTATACTCTTCCATTATTAGTTGGACTTTAAAATTGGAACCAAAAATTTAGTATTTTGCACTTCATTAATGGTGGGGCATTTTGGATATTTGGTTGGTAGTTGCTTTATTTGTGTTGATTTAATATAGAATAGTTATGCTTTTTTAAGGACTGTAACGCATGTTTTCCACTCCTCCCTTCTTGTTGCTGCCGGCATTCCTACCGTACTACCGTAGTTCGACCATTGTACCCTGCGTTCTCCTTCGCTCTTTGTCTCTGATTCGGTATTTTGTTTGACAATTACAGAGGTGCATTAGGGTGTTGGTTTATGGTATCTGGTGCACTTATAGTTAAAGTTTCCCATTTTGTTGTGTTCTACTATTCACGTTATTACGAGTCTTAAACCAATGTGTTGTTCTTTGTTGTGTAATATAATGATACTAAGTAGCAATGTTAATTGTGGTGGTAGACGTTTCATGTGGTGCTGCAATATTGATGGACCAGGTATAGATTTTTGCATTTTCTAATTAGAGTTCAAATTTCTTATACTGCATTAGTTTAGTTGTTGAAATGCAACCAAGCAGTGCAACCTTCCATTTTCTTCTGCACAACTTCCTTCAATTCTACATTGTTCCCGTGTAGGTGTGAAACGGTGGTGCATAGCCATATTTGCACCGTGGTTATGACATGTGGTGCAATCACCCACGCCAAGCCGTGCATTACTGAAGACAATGGTGTTCACTCGCAATACTGGCTTTTTCACGCCCATGTACATCCAAAATGTTTATAGCAATGCACCCCAAATATACCAGCTGTGTAAACCCAAACCAAAAATCCATTACACACCCAAGACTGGAATAAATAAAAACACCTATTTCCCAGGAGTAAACGACACAAAGCTTACCTCGGACGATTGCACCGCCGGAGCTCCTGCTCGTTGGAGTCTGCTTTCGGTACCGCTGACATCCGTCGTATTGTGTTCTTCCGACGCGTTCGGTGGCCGCATTTGTGGACGACCGGAAACAAGAATGGGTGGACTGGGAAATTATGGAAATCGTAACGAGTATTGAAGTTTTAAAGTAACTGGCGCCGCCCTCCAATAGAATAGATTACGATTTTGCCCAGTGCATATTCACTTACCAAATAAAATTCAACAAATCCCAAAATAATGAAACGCCAATGAACTGATCCTAGGCGTGCAAAATCAAGTATTAATGGCGATGGATTTGACCGCACATACCACGAACCTAACACCTTGTTTCACCTGATATGGAACCTACCTATATATGGGTATATATATATAAATATATATATATATATATATTATACTATTATATATTTATATATATATATATATATAATGTATGTATATAGGGCAATCAATTATAAAGTTGGTATGGCACACGTTTAGTTAACTACGAGCACACACCCCCGACAGATTAAATGAAAACCATGTTATCAAACACAATGTGATGGGGCCAAAATAATAAAAATGGGGTCTAAGAATAGACACTAAACCAGGCATCACACTGCCCTGCAAAACTACAAACAAAACCTAACACACAACGTAAAAAAAAAAAAAAAAAAAAAAATTAAACAAAAAAAAAAAAAGACTCTAAAACTATTGTGCACATGTATAGTAACCTGGGAGGACACACCCCCAAGAATATGTTTAGAACATGATTCCCAAAAAAATACTGGTGGAACCAACTTCCGTTGGGGTAGCAAACTCTGGAAAAATTAACGTACGGGCAACCGCAGAGTCAGAACCCACTTCATCAACAGCCAGGCACATTGACTTTATCGCCAACATCGGGCACAGCAGACTCTGTCACCGCACCCAGAAACACCTTTTCGAACAGACACATTTCCAATCTCCTACAACGAAAACACACACCCAATTCAATAAAACCAACACAAAAAATATTATGAGTAATCAATGATAAAACTGCAATGCACATGTTTAGACAACTGCTATAACACACCCTAAAGAATATATCAAAGAAAATGATTCCACACACATTGGTATGGAACCATAGCTAAAAAAAAGGGTTACAAACAGACAAAAAACCATCGATCCACGCTGCCCTGCACAGTCACAGGTATAAGCTAACACACACCCTCCCAAAAAACATTAAACATACCTACTTATACCACAGCTATGCACATGTATAGTAACCCGAGAGCACACACCATGAAAAAAAATATTCAGATCATATGTATAAGAAATAGCGAAGGAACAAACCTTAGCTGGGGTAGTAAATCTAGACACTCTGGCGTAGGGCAAACACCCAGTCCTGAACCCACACCAACAATCGCCTTTGTCGCCAGGCTCGGGCAAATCAGACTCCTGTCACCGAGGCCCCCAAACCAGCTTGTTGAGCAAACACATTTCGAGTCTCCTACAAGGGAACACACACCGAATTAATTACAACCACAACAACCCATATGTAACCAAACAAAACACCAACACATCCAACGTAAAAATGGGAATACAGAACTACGCATCCACTGCCATTAAGCACAATGCAGGGTCAGGAACTCTAATACTGTGCAAGAATATTGTACCAATTCAGTACCGCTTGGGACACCTAAACATTCGGCCCACTCCCAAAATCTCTAGGTTAACGCCAAGACTAAAAGATGGCACATCGGACAAGTCCCCAACACTTTGACATTCTCGAAAATCAACATCCAACAAACAACGCAAAACGGGGGCTGAATAGGAGGCATACATCTGATGATAAACGCTCTGCCTCTCACCATACCCGACCTACGTGCCTACATCGCAAAGAAACTGAGGACACAACTAACCCAATATAAATAGCGATGCAGCAGCAGCCACCTCACCAACCACCCACATTCAATAAGTTAGAGGAACACAGAAATAACACATACATTTGCATGAAATACCGTTGTGGCACATTCGAAATATAATAGTGTAGTGGAGTAAGTCAAATTGGCACTGCCTAAAGTGTGGAAATAAAAGGTCATGGTGGCACACTACATCACACCGTGTGCCAAGAGCAAGCAACTGTGGGTGCACTACTGATTCAAAATCAAGGGGGGTACTGTGATAGAATTACACACAAAGTGTGTGGCAAGCAAGCTAAAAAGTGTGCACTAAGATTCAAAAAAATGAAAAGCCAACCGAAACCAAAGCTACAGAAAATAGCAAAAAAAAAAAAAAGATCAAGACAAAAACACACACAAAATAACAATAAATAAGAATACAGCTTACCTTCGGACCATATTCAGGACAATCCTTATCGTCAACATTAGACGGGTTATAACATTTGGGGGCTAAATCACTCCACTCCCAAACCCGACACCACTAATCTCCGCACACTCCTGGGCCGAAAGTACCTCCGAAGTTCACCCCCGAAGTGAAGGCACCAACCGTGGGACAGAACGCTCAAAAGGCAAGACACGGTCAACATAAAACACTGAAACAAAAACAAACCAAAATAAGAAAATATGCAATCAAAAGTACAAAGTCACAAAAGAAGAAATATGAGCATACGGCAACAAACTCCGCAGGCCCCACAAAAACATTTATGTCGGCCAGATTTCCAAGCATCATGCGTCTCCACCAACGAATCCAGAAGAAGCTTGCACCAATTTACTCACGGATGCGTGCAACATCATCAAAACAATAGAAGTACATCTGTTTCGCATAACTATTGCTCATACAAGACACCAATGTGGAGACACACCAACATAGAGAAATGTCTCTTGAACTAGACCCCACCATTCACCTCGACAATAACCTTATTTGCAACCATGGATGCAGTGACAATATGTCTCACCTTCTCAAATAATCCCCTCCAATGTTTCAACAGGTTACTAATATGAAGCCTATCACACTTCACCATCTCGATCTGACCACGTGAAAACCCCAACACCAACTCAACGTCACGTTCATTCATAGCCAAAGGTCTTCCCCCACCCAAGTCAAACGTCCTCGTCTACCCATCAAAATTAGTTAAGAGCCAATGCAACAAGCGAGGAGGACACTCAGACACCTTGAAATCCAACAAAGGCCCAATTCCCAAATGTAACACCCTAAAAAAAAATTTAAAACATTTAAAGCTTATAAAATAAAGGCAAATCTAATATTAAATCCCAAACAGAGCAAAAACGAAATATAATAGTCGGGGTGCTATGCCACATCTTAAGCTGGAGAACTTAGATGCACAGGCTATACTAACTAACCAAACATAAATCCATAAATCCATAATTGAGTACAAACCAAGGCACGCAGGCCAACTAACTGAATCTAAAACTATCTAGACTAGATTTGGGGATCCAACTAGCGCACTCCAAGCTACTAATCTGTACCTTGAAAACATGCGGTGTAAAACCGTTCAGCGAGTAATGCTGGTAACCCATTCCAACGCGTTAAGTTTCAAATATAGGTAGATATAAGAAAAATCATTTGGAACCGGAATACATATATAACCTACGAGACTCTAATTTAAATCCAAGATCAAGACTCAAGACACGATAATAGACTCGACAATATGAGAATAATTATAAAGACTAGCATGCATCCTAGAAACACAATACGAGGCATAATAAGCAGATAAGCATACAAACAGCAAGTAGAGACAACAAAGGAATTCAAGGCAATCATTTAACAAGCAATCATCAAGTCACACAATCCATCTTCCAACCTTATACCAAATTCCAACATTGTAGCTCCCGCCGTCCTTATATCAGTTCCAACCTATACCTCCAGGCACCCTTATATCGCCTCCCTTATTCCTCGGGCAACTACATGCCCCCACCCGACAAACCACCTTTCAACCACCAACATATCAAGATAGCGTTGCAGTGCCATTCGCATGATCCGTACCTCTAGTACCAATATCAAGGGGTCAGCGCATATAGCCCTGACATGACACCGCATCACTTATAAACTGACACATGCTCAACGGAAGCTAGTCGAAGGTGGTTTGTGCCTTTGGCACAGTAACCGCTAGGCATGTACCTTTAGTACAATGACCGGGCACTCGTAGTGTCAGCCCGCCAACAATTCATTTCCACCAATCACAAGCTCATCATCATCATCATTATCACATCACCATTGCGCATGACCACGATACTCATCATCATTTCATCAACACATAATCAATCATAATAATCAAGACATAACAACAACGACATGTACTACACATAAATTCTAGAACGATACTCAAAACATGAAACGAGACTCATACACAAAAACGGGGTACAACGGAACAACGGGGCACAGGGAAACAACAAACGGGGAAAAACATCACGACCCACAACAATTTTCCAGCGGGTGGGCGGCGGGTGGAGGTCCACCCGGCGGCGGTGGCCTTCCCTTCCAGCGGTTGCCCGACCGGGCAGACCACTGCCCGTCGGCTGCCCGCTGGATCAATATTCTTGGGGCAACGGGTAGGTGGCGAGTACTCATGGCCCCCACCTACCCCGCACTGATACACAAAACTTTTCGGTCCCGGAATCTCTCGTGGAACCCAAAACCATGTCCAGACACATTCCAACATATAACTACACACACCACGGATTCAATTAACGGAATTAAACCAAGAATCACTCCAAATACATTCTAATACGATTGCTAAACATGCAAAGACTTAACATTTAATCATATAGCGGTTCAGGAGCATCCGGAATCTCAAGAATACAAGAAATTATATGCAAAGCCCTAAAGACAAATCCTAGGCTAGACTCAACACCCGATCATGCATAAACCCACCCAAACATACCAATGAAAATTGGTTTTAGTGGCGATGTTTAAGTGAGTGTTGTCCTCTAGGAATAGCCAGAATGGAATTGAGCAAGAGGGGTTAAACACAACATCATTAAGTGTTTGAAAGCTAACCAAATTGAAATATTTTGTTGCATAGAGACAATTATAAAACAAATAAATAATTAAGTGACAAACAAGGATAAAAGATAGGACTTAGATTAAATAGCAATGTACAAATGCTTTTAGTGTTCTAAATTCTAAGGGCAAACAAATATCAATAATGAAAGTGAAGGCGTTTAGATAGTGCCAATGCCATTCTCATTGGTCATTGGGTATCACCTAAGTTCTAATTCCATTCTCATAGCAATTAAATTAGGTGAAGCAATAAATCAAATACCTTGTGTGCTCTATCTCTTCCAACTCCCCTTTCTCAAGAGTGAGTTAGATTGTGATAGGTTTGGTATGGTGAAATCCTATTCTCATAGGTGAAACACCAAATCTAAAATTCCCCTTACAAAGTTGGCCCTAACCAAGCAAGAGTTAAAACATTTTACCAAATTCACAATTAAATTCATTCTAAAGATATTTGCAAGCCCTAGGTTTTCCAAATTAATTTCATGTTTGACGATCATACAAAAAACAAATTTCAATCTAAATCTAACTTTAGGGGGGGGTTTTTAATACTCATATGAAATTGTAAACTAAAGCAATTGAAATAATATGCAATAAATTCAAAACTACCAAAGTAAATTTGCCAAAATAGGGAGAATAAGAAAATGAAACTATTTTATGAATGTAAATACGGTAAATTTGAAATTGAGTAAAAATTGTATTTTATGAATCGTAACGTTTCCCTAAAATCTTCCACGAATTGCTTGTTTATAATGGAGGGAGGTTCTAAGATTGAATTTGTTGAGAGAAATTCTAAGGAAAGCTTTAAAAAACTGCCAATAGGCTTCAAAAATAACTCATCCCTCCTATTTATACTAAAGTCAACGCACCAAATAACTGTTTCGGTGGACCCTGGCCACGATGGGGTCACGGCGAGACACCCATCGTGACCAGGGCCAATGCTTCGGCAAGGCCTAGGATGTCACGCTGCAGGTCACTGGCATGGGACCAGCAGCGTGACGCCTGGGATTCGCGAAGTAGTCTGCTAGTCACGATGGGGGTCACGGCGTGACCTCCACCAGTGACCAGCAGACTACTTTCAGATGGTAGGTTGGTCATGTTGGGGTCACGGCGTGACCCCCAGCGTGACACACTGACCATTCTGAAAGCCGCGAGGATGTCCCGTTGTGTCTTCTCCTTCGATCCGATGTTATGTTGGTTGTTGTGTCATCCTGCTCTCCCATTTGTGGACCTACCTTGCCTCAATAACACTTCTTGATTTGTTTTCCTCATTTTTGACGCTCTTGTATACTCCCGATCTACATTTTCCTTCCTCAAATCTATGAAACACCTGAAATGTGCTTCCTTCAGCATAATTGTTCGGTAGGGTTTCTAAATGCTTCTAATTCCCTATATATAGATTTCAGGATTCCATAACTAGGATTTCTGAAATAGTAAAGGCCCATTTTCCTTATTTTTTTATAGGAATTAAAGACTTGGTTAGGGATAAGGTCATGATCCATTTGGACCATACTAATTATTAATGGGAATTCTAGTCTAATTAAATCC
>VALG01000158.1:0-12632 GCA_009835305.1 Ipomoea purpurea
CGTAGCTATCTGTTCCATATACTTTCTCAACCTTCTGAAACACAACCTACTGAAACACAAGGACTAATAAACCTCCACTGAGGCTTGAAACTCAACAAACCTTCTCCTATGGAAAGTCAACCCGATACATTGGACCATGATTCATTTCCATTCATGATTTAACGTTTAGCAATTTTAACATACTTATTTCCTTATTCTTTGGTTTGTAACTCCTTTACTAATAATATATGGGAGAATATGTAATATTGCTCCAAGTTAAGTTGGAAATTGGACTAAATCAAAAGAAAAGTTTCATTCCCCCAATACTTCTCTCTCTTATTCTATTACAACCACCATAGTAGACCTCCCCTGTTCTCCGTTACACTACACTAGACCCCGTTGACAGAGCGTGTAACTTACTTGAAACATATCAAATTCCTAGTCAAGCACAAACTAAAATGATCAACAAACTCGTCTCAACAATATGACAATCCCACATACCACTAGCTTAATTGGAGCCACTGTCAATATCTACCACACCATTCACCACGTCAAAATCACCTCACTTTGCCGTAAACAAAGTCTATCTAACATTTATGCATTCTCGCACCACATGATCCACTGGGTCATGTACTACACCGCCGTTATTTCTACGGTTATGTCACAAGGCTACTCTACGACTCAATGGCTACAATCTTTATTGAAGTCAAGACTCCATACAAGTACTTCATAAGGCATTTTCATACTCTGCCATTGGAGCGGGATGCCTGATTCACAAGCAAGTTCCGACTAGTGATATAATATATGCTAGTCTTTTATTGGGTTAAAAAAGAAAAATAAAAATATTATTCCATAAGGCTTGCCGCAAACCAAAAGCACGAATTGCTAGATCCTCATACAGAATCAAAATAACAAAAGCTATAGCACAATGTTCTCAGCAGATACTACATAGATTAGTCTATTTAATTAAATAACTTGATTTTTTACTATGGCAAAAATCACAAAACTTTTGTGTAACACCTTGAGTGCTACTACCTATTAGTTTGCAAATCATCCGTGTCTCCTCCATGCTCAGAAACCCAAACACGTTGAAATAGATTACCATTTTGTTTATGGCAAAGTAACATAAAAAGGAATTACAAGTAACACCATTACATCTCTAACAAAAGCTCACTAGCGAAACATCCTTCACCGAACGCCACTAATAAGTAATATAGGGTTCAATGATCTATAGGAACAAGCTCAATCGTTCCTCTGGAGAAGCACCAGCTTTGAGGGGGAACGTATTGGACTCCTGTCATCTCTAAGATAACACTAATAATTCTTCATCCCTCTCCCGTGCTATTGTGAATCTACTTTTATCCATATTGTAATCTATCTTTTTCATTCTCACCATACTGGCTCTTTGCCTCTTTGCTCTTTGTATTTCTTCATAAATCACTCTTTGTTATTCAATTATAATACATCTATTCCTTCCTTTACTTTGTAAATTGAATTTTTTAATAATAAAATTCTTCTTAGAATTATCGTTCTTCATCATTTGGACTAATTAAAAAATTGAAGGGGTCGTTTACTTCAATTCTCTGTTTTTCCTTTTTCAATTTTTCATTCTCCCGTTTTTCAATTTCATTCTCCATTTCTCCCGTTTTGAATTTCATTTTACAAATTCAACTTTAAATAAAAATAAACTCAAATGCACTAATACTAAATGTATAAAATGTAACAAAAGTCAATAAAAACATATTACTAAATAAATTACAACTATTTCATTAATGTTAGAGCTTAGTTTGATTAAAAACAGAAATACACAGAACTTCATTGATTACAATCCCACATATATTTTTGTACATTTTTACAACAAAGATAACATACAATAAATTATTGTATGCATAGGGGGAAGGGAAATGGGAAGGTGGAACAGTAGAAGGGAAATGGGAGGAAATTGGGGAATGCAGGGCTATGCACGCAATAGGTTCGACACGCACAGGGTTCCGAACCTTCAATCTCAGGTGGAGTATTGTTCACAACATGTTTTGCCATTTCTTTATTTTGAGAGAAATTTGTTTACAACTTTTTAAAATCATTAAGAAAAGTAGAGAATAGAAATGAAATAGAAATTTGAAAAAGTGAATTTAGTAACTAAATTTTTTATTTTTCATTTTTCCATTCTTCTAATTTTCTATTTTTCCAAAAAAAATCTTTCAATTCTCACTTAGAATTTAGAAAAGTCATTTTCCGTCAAAATGTTTAAACATCACAATTCATATCTCATTTTTTCAGAAAACAACAATAAAACACACTAAATTTTTCAAAATGCAATCAAACACTGTAAAAGAAAATAATTTTTGAAAAATGACTCATTTTTCAGAAAACATTTTCCAAAAGACATTTTCATGCTTTCCAAACGGACCCTTAGAGTGGTAATCAACTCTATTTTTCACATGTTCAAAATCGTCTGTAGGCCATTTTTGGTGATTTAGATATAGACTTCTAAAACAAGTCAAGAGTACATGTGACACCCAATAACTTCCTCTTTTCTTTGGGAGCAAACTACAATAATATTGCATAGATTTAGCATTCAACCCATCCAAATTTTCTTCCAACCTGTTTTCACTTTCTTCAGCCATCTCATTACTTTTACTTTTTACTGCCAAGAAGCCCAAAATCCCAACATGCTAAAAAACAGTAGATTCCGTTGTAACAGACAAATTCTCGGCAGCCGTACTGCAAAAAAATAAATCTGATACATTTAAAATGTCAACCTCAATTATATAGGTATTCATTCATAGCAAGGGCATTTAATAAGGGGCTAAGATGTAATCCCATGTCTCACAACCCAATCATAAAATTGAATAGATTTCACAATTACGCATGACAATTTATGTCTTCAATATTACTGAGAATATTTTCCTTGCTATAATCCTCCTTCTAGTGGGCATATATCCCTCTAATGCCTTAGTTGACTTGGATCAATTCTTTTATGAATACATGTGATCATTGTGATCTCTAACTTGTCGGCGGGGTAGTGATATAGCTTGCATTTCCCTCACGATAATGTGGGTCCCTATCTCGATGATCTTAAAGTAATAGACTATCCTGGTCAGGGCTTCCTATCTTTGGATGTTATGGTTGGTGATATAAGTTGCTTGGATTAGACTCAGTCTTAATGTTCATGAGATTTTGTTCATCCAAGATCTTATGCCGCTTACTGACTTTGATGATTTGAATGGGTTAGGCGGCTCTATAGGTCTAATTAGGGCGAAGATTTTGTGTATTCAGTTAAAATGAAATAGATTTCTCGTCTAGACTATTAGAGTGAATTGTGGTTAAATTTATAATCAACTTAAAGGTGAGAGGAATAAGTCACAAGTGATGGATCTAGAGGCTCACTTTTTTGATATAGTTTGCTAAGAACGCAAGTCATTTTGTGATAGTGTCTCTCTGTGTCTCTCATGTGAATTTACTTTTGCTTTGTTCGACATTATCATTACACTGTTCTCTAACCGAGCTGTTCCGATCGTTTTTCGTGTTTTAATGATATTGTCTCAAGCTCCCTGCTTTTCTAGCGGCATTACCACCGCGACGACGCCTAACAACGAAGGGGATGTATTCAAAGGTTCTTGCTTGGTATAAAAGTGAGTTTCAACGCCCTCGGGGCGCTTAGAGTTGGGGAGGCTAAGCAAAGAGGGAGATAACCTCGCCTACCATGAACCAATACCTCAAAGCTCCCAAAAGGTGAACCGCACAGCCACGGAGAAAAGGACTAGCAGCAGGCCACTTGCCGCCGAATTGTGGCCACGTTTTCAGAAGGATCTTTCGCTGCCTTCCTGTAGGAAACGAATGGGATTCTGCTCACCCACAGGTCGGTGTAGCCCGTAAGTAGTACAACCTGTCCAGCACATGATCCCAGAAGACTCCGGCATATGGTGAACCCACAGATCAACCGCATCCACAGGCTACGCTGGTGCGTGACCATGGCAGTGCCACACATCGGCGCATGGATACTATTACTGTGTATTGGTCGCCTTCCACAGATACTCATATGTCTGCCCCGATCTACTTACGTAACGGCTGTACCCCAAAAGGACTCCGTTTTATCTCAGTTGGACGTGCTGATAGATAATTTGAATGCATATGTCTTTGTGAATTCAGGATGTCATCACAAAGCTCCAAAAGTGATCACTTATCTGCTGTGATTTGTGCATGACTATGATTGATATGGCATGGTATTTGGCCCGGAAATTCTCTACTCCAGACATATAGAGCGTTCTGGCTCGCTAACCATGCGTGAAGATGATGTTTGCCACACAATAGAGAGCGATGAGCTCCAGTAACGTCAGAGTGAATTCAAAGATAGAAAACTTAGCGCAGAATGACCCCAGGTTGCTTAAAACACACAGGATTGCGATAAGAGTCTCAAGTAATAATATGCTTAGCAAGAGTTCTTCATCCACGCTATATTTTAATCATCGAAGACGTCGTTAAACACAACACTCATATAGAGTTGTTCTAGTGTGTTGATCCATAGTTCAATATATGCACACCCAACTAATAGAGTTAGTCCGCGCCCTCAGTGCTGAGAAATAATTAGAACTGACGGATTCAGAATTATGGCTCAGCAGGTCAAATACAATTCGTGTTGATTTCCTGAGTTCGTGAACGGTTACGAGATTTGTATCCATTGGTGCTCGCGGTCAGAACAAACTGAGCTTCTCTTGCTCTCCAAGAGTGACTTTGTCACATCCTCATTATGGCCCTCAGAGAGTGCGATAGAGCAAAAGTCTCCACATGACCTTGCTCGACTCCTGTCACGATTCTGGAGTCACATACGTGAGTCAAACCCGATGCCTTCCGTCGGACACTGGTGTGCGACACCACCCTATAACCTTTTTGCACTCAACGAAGAGGTTGAACCCGCGAAAAGAAGATTCACTGAGACGAATCATAAGCATAGAACGCAGTAACCTGACTTCGTCTAAACTGAATCCAATAAGATCATTGAGTAAAAAGTATCCTTTGTCACCACCCACCACGCCAGTCCGTAATGAACGCCACGATGGGAACAACCACTAACACAATGAAATCTTTGTGAGACTGCGTAGGTCCCAACTCCTTAGACACTACATTCCATATAGAGAATGAATCCAAGGCGAAAGCGTAGCGATCATTACGGCGGATAGAGGTTCAATCACAATACAAAACTTATAGACATTCTCGTAGACGAGCTTCCCTGTTTGGGAGGTGTGGGGTGTAGCGAAGTGTTAGTAAAGAGAATAGAGTGGTCACGCACCACCGCGAGATTCGGTTCTTCTCTAAATAATCCTAACTAATACTTTTAAAATCATGATATTAACAACTTCAACAAGAAAGAATTAAATTTCATTAACTTACATTTATAGCGAAGAGGTCCTACACATAGCCAATAGAACCCCTACCCTTGAGATAACCAATAACTCCCTAAAGTCCTAAATCAGGAAATACCCAAAGAGGCAAACCCAATAACCATCTTAGCACCCCATTAGGCTCTTAGATGATATACTATCAATATACTATATATATATATGTATGTATACTGTGCTTGTATGATGGTATGTTGTATATATATACTACCTATATATATATATATATAATATATATACACATATATACGGCTATATTATAGTATATAATATTCTATATATACTATTATACTACTAGTATGATACAATCATATAGATACTACTCATAATCACTAAACCTATATACTAGTACTACCCTACTAGTATACTATACTATATAGGGGTCATACGGAGGCACCTAGCGAAATCACAGCACAATAACTTTCAAAACCACAAAGAATTTCTCAAGAATTCCATAGGAGAATCAAGCAAAGAAGCAAAATCTTATTGGTAAAAATGAAGCGTACATTTTGGGTGTCTAAACTGATAAAAATAGTAATTTTATTTTTATCGGTAAAAATAATATTTAATGTGATACATAATGTTTGATTGTCTATTGAAGTGTGTGTGTGTGTATGTGTTATATATATATATATATATATATATATATAGGGTCCGGATCAGGTGAGGACCTAATCTTAGGTGAGGACGTGAGGACTAATCTAGACCATTAAATCCGAATGATGTACGGCTGAGATTAAAAAGGAACAAATCACACGGATTAAGGAAACAAATCTCTTTAAAATATTTAAAAATATAAATTTAGGGTAAATCAGTCTTATTAAAAGATGTGCATTCCTACACACAAATGTTGTGCATTCCTATACTGAGTGTTGTGCATCGATAACTTTATTGTTGTGCATTCAATCCCCGAAAAAAAATCATACAGTGGACCATCCCAATGTCCTACCCGATGCACTGAAGTATGTGCTATAATGCACAACTCTCTAACCTACTAGTGCACAACTTACAACACTAGGTTGCACAATCAGCACACACGAATGCACAATCGTACTACCCCAGGCATTTGTACATATACACGACAGTCCGAATATGACAATATTATACCTCAAAAGAACGAGCGAAAAAAAAATACAAAATACTAATTAGTTTGCATGGCGAACACTCAATCAAAGATGAGAAATCGCGCTCCAAAATTGCAACGGTGATGATCCAAGAAAATAGGAACCAATTTGGCCAAGGATTACACATGCGTTCACACTTTAAAAAAAATAGAAAAAGACACTACTACCCAACTTTACCAAAAAAAATCAATCCATGTCATTTAAGAATCAAATCTGGGCCATCCAAATAAAAAAAAAAACGCACAAAGATTAGTCCTCACCTGATCTGGATTATATATATATTATATAATATATATAATAATATATATATATATATATATATATATATATATATATAGTATATATATAGGGTCCGGATCATATGAGGACCTACTCTTAGGTGAGGACGTGAGGACTAATAATATAATCAAAAGAACGAGCGAAAAAAATAAAAAATACTGATTAGTTTGCATGGGCGAACACTCAATTAATAATGAAGAAATCGTGGCTCGAAATTGCAACGGTGATGATCCAAGAAAATTGGAAACCAATTTGACCAAGGATTACACATGCGTTCACACTTAAAAAAAAAAATAGAAAAAGACCCTACTACCCACTTTAACAAAAGATCAATCCTGTCATCCCTCAAGAACATCAAATTCTAAGTAATCCAAATCAAAAAACAAACCACAAGTTAGTCCTCTCGTCAATCACTAAGATGTAGGTCCTCACCTGATCCTATAATAGTGTATATATATGTATATTACCGTATAATATACTCACTACTATATAATTATATCTACTATATATATCCATATAATTGCTAATATATAATATATATTAATACTATATATATAAGTATCACCTATAATAATGCCTTACTATACTATGTATTATGGTTGTAATGTATGTATATACTATACTATACTTGTATACTACCTACTACATATATATATATAGTACATACATCTAATCATACATCACATACATAAATACATACTATATACCCCGCTACATACATACTATGCATATACCGCGCCGGCGCCTACGTATCATACCTAACTATAGTACCTCAGTATATATAACTGTATACTATATACTATAATATGTGTACGTACTACTATACACCACTATCACTACTCCGCATCGATACTATCCTCCTCCACCAAGAAAAAAACAAATCAACGACAGACCATGTTACTCTCATTACCGAGACTGTCGCGGACGAATTGCTGTGCCGTTGGACTTGTATTAACTTGGTGGTGTAGACTGAAGTGGGAGTTTTGAGATCGGCGAGTAAATTGGTGGGTTTCGTTTTTTTTTTTTTTGTTTTTATTATAGGGCTAGTTAAGTAATTTAGGTTATTTTTATTTTACGCGGTTTCCTTTATTTTCGGGGGGAGTTGGTGTTCGAGTGTTATTGTTCTCTCACCAAGAATTGAGTGGTCCCCAGGGCTTGGTCTTTTTCGCTGGGAACCGGTGTCATTCTCTCGCTGCAGTCTTGTGTCACCTTAATGGCGGACGATCGTGGTCGTCGGAGGAAGCGAGACGGCGGCCGGCGTGGGTCCGGCGGTCGAAGCAGGCGGCGAGGTCTCCGGGCGCGATTTCGGCCAGGTTGGTTGGTTAAGCCCTAGTTTTTTCCCCCTTTTTGGGGTGTTATCTCGTAGCATACTTGCACTTGTGGATTTGGGTCAGGAGGCGCTTTATGTCCTGTTCCTGATGTCAATGTATCGCAGTTGGCCAATGTTGGTCAGTTGCTTACTGGTCTTAAACCCATCCCTCCATACCTGCGGGCACCGATGCCACATGCTCACAACCTGCATTATCTCAGTTTGACGATGAATTCTGGGCGAATCCGGATACCGTTCCGTGAGTGGCGAGGTTGGCGCTCGCTCTTATGGCGAGGATTCCCTTTTTTGGAGGCATGTTCACGTCGTTTGAATCTGGGCGCTTACTCAACAGTTGGTAGCGGGACAGGGGATTTATGTTGCTGATATTGCTAGGGACATTAATGGCCGAGTACTGATTTGAGGCCAGGTAGTTGTTTGGGCGTTTGTATATTGTAGTGGTGTCATTTTTTCTTCTTCCCTATTTTCCTACTTCTGTTTTTGCTTGTATTTTAGTTGTTATGGATTTTGGTGTTGGGTTTTCCAGCTTGATATTGGCGGGTGGCTTCGGAATTCCAGTCCCGAGGCCGTGTCTTCATTTTCTCTTGCTTTGGCAGTTCATCTCGCCCTCAACCCTTATAAGCATTGGGGGGGAGGTGAATCTGGTCAGTATTTCTTACCACTCGTTTCTCTATTAGGCGTGTGTTAGGGGGATATTACATAGCGATGTGCATGGTTGTTAGTGGTTGTGTGTTATTTGAGGTGTGCTTGTGTGCCTATATTTCTCCCGTACCCCTAATAAGCATTGGGGTAGTGTCAACCTTGCTTCAGCCATGGTTGTTCCTGTTTGTTTCGAATTAATTCTGGATTAGGCCGTGGTGGCTCTGGGTAGCTGTGCACTGTTGTCTAGTGGTTTGTGTGCCTATGGCATGGTTCTTTGTGTTCGGTATAAATAGTTTTGTACTCGTTTAGTTGTTAAATTGGAGTTTTTTATTTATTATGGCTTGACAATTATTTTGCAGTTGTTTTTCCCGATTATGCAAAGCAATCATTTCTATGTTGTGTGTGTGGACTTTGTGAGTGAACGCATTGACATTATTGATAGTTCTGCTTCGACGGAGCCCACTTCGAAGAAGTATGGTAGGAGTTTCTTGATAATTGGTACGTTGTGCTTGCTATGCTTTTCTTTTTTCGGTTTTCTTTTTTTCTGTGTTGCTTTTGGTGTGGTAGATGCTGATCTGTCATTGTCTTTTGTAGCAATTATTGTTGTTCGAGTTTTTCAAAGCTCAGATCTGGGATATAAACAGGGTTTGTGCCTTCATTTAGTGCCCAAGAGGATGCAGATGAAGTGGCGGGACTCGCGGAACAAAGTTGACAGTGGTGTTTATGCCATGCGCCATATGGAAAGTTATGTGGTGAAGGGGTGGCGCGATGGGAGTGTGGTCTATTAAAGGCGACGTAGTTTGTTTCTTGAGCGCTTGCGATTTCAGTACATGAAGGCGATTTGCGTTGCAGATATCAACGCGAACCGTGCAAGCAATGTGGCAGATGCAGTGCACTATCTTTCCGGATGAGGACTAGGACTCTATTTTAGTTGTATAGTGTTTTTGGTGGGTGACTATTTTGTTGGTAGTTTCTGGCTTTTAGTATTTTGGGCAGTGTCACTATTGCCGTATTCTAATCGTTTTGTCACTATTTTGACCCTTAAACTTTGTATATAACTTAGTTGCTGGGGTTTTTTTGGAATATTAATCTATGGTTGGTCTATAATCCTTGGCTTTCAGTTGTTGGCTGTTTTTGTGTTTCTTTGTATAGTTCGTGTGCCTATCTTGCCTGTTGGCAGTTTGGGTTTCGTGTTTTTCATTGTGTGCTCACTTACGGCTCATATGTGCCTTGTCTCCCTAAATTGTGTGCAGTGGGTGCGTTTTAGTGCCACATGCGGATGTATGAGATCTTGGTAGCCAGAATTTTGCCTTGCAGGGTTACTTGTGTGCACTGTTTGACTTGAATGCGTGCCCTTGTTTATAGACCTATCTCGTTGGTTTCACGCCTCGTTTTGCCTGTGCTTTTTTATTATTCTGTCCTAATCAGTAAATTCTGTCACTAGTAGTAAATTGTGCCCCTGGTCTGTAGTTTCATCTCTTTGGGCTCCCGCTTGTTTTGGTCCCTGCTTTTTTTAATCTTTTGTAGTTGGGCCTTTTGGGTGTAATATTTTACGGTGGCATTCTGTGTTACTGGCTTGGAGTATAGGGACGTGGATTTTTTTTCAAACGTGTGTAATTACTATGGTATAATGCCGTAATATGTTAATTGAATAAAACTGAATGTTCAAACAAGAATCTTAGCTAATAGTAATGTGCCCTACTAGGAATATATTTTGTGCACAAGTTATAAAGTGTGTGCCCCCTTTTCTGTAGTTTCAATTCTCTGGACCTCCTTCTTTTTTGGTCTTTGTTTTTTTTTCCGTTGTTGGCTTTAGCGGCAGTTCCGGCTGTCAAATTGGCACCTTACTTCGTCGCAGTAATGGCATGTGCGTCCACCCTTTTCTTTTCTTTGCTTTTGTTTCTCCCGTGTGCTCTTTAATCGTTTTCCACTGCCTTTGTTCTTTATACTTGTGGTGGTTTCACTTGTACAGTTGTTGTTGCCTGTGTCCAATAAAATGTCTCCAGTAATTCATTTTGGTTATATGTATCATGTCTCTTCTCTTTGGTCTTCAATAATTTACTTTTTGTGCTCTAGTATCAAGTCCAGCATTTCCCGCCTTTCTGTTGTGTTTTGGCTGTGATAATGTTATGCAAGAGTAAAACTCCTCCATAGTTTAGCTGTTAGTCTCTTCACCTCTATTTCTGCATTGTCTGGTCCTCCTTGTTCAATGTTGCCCTTGGCCCGGGTGTATGCGCATGCCATTCCGTGTCCACCTTGGTATTATGTATTGTGCCGGTATCACTTCTGCATCATTATCCTTTAATACTACGAACACATGCTTGCATAATATTCCACCTAGTGAATTGCCCACAAGAACATCTCAATGTCTCATTCTCTTTATAATTATGTACTGGTGAAGCTCTTCGTTTTGCCCTCTGTGATTGTATATTGTACGTGATCAGTTGCTTGTTCCTTTGTAGAATATTTTGCATGAGAAACTTCCTTCTAAATCTCTTTTTGGATGTCATAGAAAACTGTATTGGTGTATAGGGAAGATGCATGTTTCTCCATTTGTAGTGGTGTTTTCATTGGTGGGTACGATGTTTCGCACTTTGCGACTAATCGGTCTGATTGTGCCGTTGCATCTCGATTGTGCTTTCGAACTGGGTGAAGAATTCTAACAACGTTCCATGTGTGTTTGATGCAGTCCCCAAATAGTCCGTTTTCTGACTCCAATCTAGATGTCGTTCGCATTAACCCTCCCATGAACACGTCGTTGTAGTACGCCTCTATCCAACTCGATCTTATGATCGTACATTTGTTTTGAACCACTTGTGTTCTCGAGGCTGTACTCTGTCATTAATGCGCTCCAACTGTATTTCAAACTCCTCACGTCCCAAGGTTTTGTTCCACACAATTGCATTTAACGCCTTTATGAACTTTTCGTCCTTTGCTAATTTCCCACCAATCTTCTCCCACTTTGGTCATTATGTGCCACATGCAGAATCGGTGCCTGGTTTCTGGAAACACTTGCGGCATTGCTTCTTCATAGCCGGGTCTTGGTCTGTTATGATACATGTTGGTGCGTGCCCCATACAACGTTAAAAGCATGTAGTAGCCACACGTAAGATGCTATGTCTTCCTTTGCTATAAGGCCTGCTCCAAAAGTTACGCACTTCTTGTGGTTGTCTATCCCGGTGAATGGCACAAATACCAGTTTGTACCTGCATATATTTATGATGTTAGGCTGCTGTTATGAGTTTTTATAGTCGTTCAACGTGTATTCTAGGCGCTATTCGATGCAGTTTGCCGTCCAGGGGTAGGGGCACACAACATAGTGATTATTGGCAACAGTTTATAGACGCGGTGCACAACATGAGTGTAGTCAGCGTACTGCACCGTGAAACTCTCATCTCGTCGTTTTTATGTTCAGGTTCCATAAACTCTCCCTTTAACTGGTAATATGTAATTTTAATAATTATGTAACTAACCTGTTTGTTCGATACGTTGCATCGATTGACACCAATATCTCCGAAGCTTTTGTATTGTGTTTTTGCGTTTGGTCCGCCAGAACACCCTGCTTAGGTGGTTCTCCTCATCACATCATACTCAAATGTGAAACTTGGATACAATGCCTGTTTCTTTGCCGTACTTGTCTATCACTGCCTTGTGCATCTGCTTCATCCAAATTTGCATTTACGTCTCTCTTGCCCAATTTCTGAATCTACGCAATGTAGGACCGATAATTTGCAGCTCCCCATCTGATTGAAATATCTTGGTATGCTGTTGTAGCTCCTATGTTTTACTTTCACAATTTGCTATAATACTTTATGTCCAAATATCAAGCTTTCCGATTTATCTTAAGAATGGTCCTTGCTAATGGGTGAGCATAGGCAGTGG
>VALG01000160.1:0-27793 GCA_009835305.1 Ipomoea purpurea
CTATTTGTATACATTAAAATCATTATTTAAGTACTAAATAATGTACTTTTAATATATAATCATTTAATGTACATTTAGTAGACAAATAATGTATATTTTAATATATAAAAATTACCACATATATATTCAGAAAAAAATACGTTATTTAAGTTCGAAAAGTACATATATTTTATATAATGTACATTTAGTATACAAATAATATACTTTAAATATTTTAAAATGTACTTTTTTATAGTCCACAGAGCACTGTGTAAACTATGGTCTACATAAAAAATTGCACAACTCTAAAGTCATTATACTATAAACGACCACTAATATACATATTTATTTTTATTAGATTGAAAGTTTATTTTTAATAAATACTGCAACCTATTTTTTAAATGTTATTTTTAGTTACTATAAATTATTTCTAGAAATTATAAAAATAAACATATAATAAAAATGAAACTTTTAATATGAAAGAAAAAAAACATTTTATTAAATCAATCTTACAATATAAATTTATGGTCCACAGTATATATTTTGCCCAACTTTAATTGTCGGTCATGGTCTCATGCATGATTAGTTGGACCAAAAGGCATATGAAATGATTCATCAAAAAATATTTAAAAAAAAATAAAAAAGCAGTTCAATAATTATGATATATGGATAACGGACAGTGTAGATTAAACCACTATAATTCATTCATCAGTCATGCAAACGCGTTTTATACGTCATATATACCTGCTCCCTTCCCCCTAAAATATAAACAGTATGGATTCATTTCGGGTCGTTGATTTTTTTAGTTGGATGTACATAATTTTGTTGATTATTTATGATAATTTTTAATTATGTATGCGTGTGTATATTATAAGTTAGCAATCCGTGTGCCCATTGAGGGAAATGCATCTAATCCGTTTATCTTAACAAATCTAATGGTTATTTTTTATCCGCACGTTTGTATTTTAAGGTAGTTTGCATGTGAATGCAACCCTATATATATATATATATATATATTATATATATAATATATTAATATATATATAATATATGCGCGATCTGGTGATAATAGCCGTCCAGGAAAGAAATACGAATGCATGCCAGCCATCCGCGTGTTCACATCAACAAATTACACACAAATTAGATGTAATTTTTATATAAAAAAAAAAAAACGACGCGAGGGCATTTTCATAAATAACTCAAACTTTGGTGCATGTAAATGTGTTAGATGTGCAAGTAGTTTGTGCACCTTTACAAGTAAAAAGTGCAGTAAAATCACTTACAAGTGGACATAATTTCACCTACAAATGCATGTAATTTTGCCTTGTTAACATTCATTGATGTGAGTTCGTTCTGTTTGGCATCGCTTTTGTTCTTGCGGGTACTTAGTACTCGTGAAATCACCCACAAACATTCATGCACCAAGGTGCAACTACTTATAACTATAGGTGCACCTAGTTATAACGTCGCGTGCATATAGTTTTGATGCTCAGTGGTAAATTTTACTTGCACCTATAATACATTACTTGACTTAGGTGCATTATATGAAACTGCTACTTGCTCTTGTAATACATTTACTTGCACTTCGATGTTCAATTATTACGAAAATGCCAACGCATTTTTTTTAAATCAGTGTTTCTCATCCATTAGATCTGGACACGTGGACAAATGGCATGCATTCTCATTTCTTTCCTGGGCAAGCCATTTGCACATGAACGCTTTCACATATATATATATATATATATATATATATATTATATATATATATATATATATATATATATATATTATATATATATATATATAGGCGGGTTCAGTTGCGGCAGTGTCTTACGGTGCGGCAACACCAATAGTTCACAAATATGCACCATCAACGTTAGGAAATACACCACACAAAACAGAGTAAACAGAGCCCTGCATCACCAAACACACACCATTAGGTGTGAGTAAAACACCATACACTGTTCGAAATACACCATTGGGGGTGTGAGTTATATGGTGTATTTTTTGAGTCTGTGGTGTATTTGTGATGTTTTATTACATTTCATTGGGTTGTGTTTTTATTACACTGTTGGTGCATATTGTTAACACTGTTGGTGTATTCTGGAATTTGACCGCACCACCGGCACCGGTAAGACCCCGCCGCATATGAGCGCTCTTCTATATATATATATATATATTATATATATCTATATATATACATACACACACCGAAATTACTATGCGAGTTGAAGTAGTTGTACTGCATTCATGTTGTACTTGCGGTACATCTCTTCAACAATGTGTAAGTTCACATAAAAAAAGCTAATTCTTATTTGAACGCAACTATATATATAAACTTTCCAAGAACTGGTAATCTCCTTATCTAGAACCAAATTAGTTTTGAAAATGTAATAAAAATAGTGACCAAAAAGAAGATTATCATTAATCCACTGGCCGGTTCATTGACCTCTAATTAATACTATGCTAATAAAAAATAATTTTCCACTTATAGTTGATGTCTTGATGAGATTAGCTGGAACTTTGTTCTTTTAATATTAATCATTAATTATAATCAATTAAGTGAATTGATAACAATAATTGCTTTCGCTCTATATGATCATATGATCTAACTTATATTAGGTACTCTATAGGCAAACTTCTTTTTCTATGTCATTTTGTTAATTTTTCTTTTAAAACATGTTATAAATTAATCAATTAATACATATCTCTTTAGTAAAAGACGAAAGAATAGTTCACTTTGTGCTCTCTACTACTACAATCGATAAATATGACACTATAACAAATTTTAAGAATTAAATACAATATAATACTTCTAAGCAAACATGCTTGTTAGTATTATTAATATTGTTATTAATATGGCTTTATTGTATAGTTATATTATATGTGATGTACAATGTGTTTAGACTATTAGTCATGAACAGTTAGAGAATAGTTATTTAGATAACTCTGTATTCCTATTCTTTGGTAAATGATTAAACATTCTCTCTAATCTGGTAGTAGAAGTCAGGTTATCGGAAAGATTCAACTCCACCTAACCTCCACCGTAATTCCCCCCCCCCTTACCCGTAATATCAACCAACTCGTCGGAGCACACTCTCTCCGCCGCCGGCAAACCATCGCCGGCCACCGGTAATGTCCTGGCCGGTGCTCACCACTATGTCACTATGAAGTTGACATCCAAAAATTTTCTGTTTTAGCGGATGTAGCTTCTCCCATTCCTCCGAGGCCAAGAGCTCACCGGCTTCGTCGATGGAAGCTACCCCAGCCCGCCAGAAATGATCGCCGCCGATCAGTCATCAGGGACCAGCTCAATGACGCCGGCAACCATGGTTCCGAATCCGGCGTTACATGCTTGGGTGAAGCAGGATCAAACAATCGTCTCCCTGCTCATCTCCGCGATGTCGGACAAGGTGCTGCACCTCGCTCTCGGACGGAACACCTTCGCAGACATCTGGGCCTCCGTCTCCTCGGCGCTCGGTTCCACCAGCGAAGCCCGCTGCATCAACCTTCTCGGGCAGTTCCAGCATCTCCGGCAAGGGAATTCCTCAATTGCAGATTACCTCGCACGAGTCGGCGTGCTCGTCGAGTCTCTCATCCAGACCGGCCGACCGTTATCACTCATGGAGCAGACGCTGTACGTCATCAGTGGGCTCCGACCGGAGCTGAAATCGCTGGCCACTAGTCTCACGGCGTCCGGCGCACAGGTCACCCTGTCCAATCTGTCCGACTTCCTCCAAGCCCACGAGTCCATCCTCGTGGATGACTATCCATCGGTGGACGGGGCGGTGTCTCATACGGCTTTGTATGCTGGAACCGGCAGAGGCTCGCACGGCGGAGGCGGCCGGCAGTCCTCAAACCAGCACCGAGGCGGAGGTGGTGGTCGCGGAAATCGCGGCGGGCAACAGCAGCAACGCGGCGGACGCGTAGGACGTGGTGGACCTCGCTGCCAGATCTGCCGGTCACGCGGCCACTCTGCCGTCTACTGCTACAAGCTGTACACCACGCAACCGCCGGCCCAGGCGCATGTGGCCATCTCCAGTGACGCCCCAACGGTTCTGCAATCCATCCCGGCGGATAATTGGTATCCCGATACCGGTGCGACGGCCCACACAACTCCGGACGCCGAAATGATGGGGCAGTCCAACGAATATACAGGTTCAGATGTGTTGCGAGTGGGCAATGGCGCAGGTTTGGAAATTTCGCGAATCGGTCAAGCATCAATCCCATCCGAGTCTAAATGTTTACGTTTAAATGATATATTACATGTTCCTAATCTTTTTGTCCTGTTGTTATCTGTTCATAAATTCACTTTAGATAACAATGTTTTTTTTTTTAATTTCACAATAATTGTTTCGTTGTGAAGGACTCCACAACCCGGGCGGTTCGGCTTAGAGGTTCCACGTCGGGCGGGTTATATAAGCTTCCGGTGTCTCGGTCCAGTTTTGCGTTCGTTAGTTCCCGGGCTACTCCCACCATATGGCATCAAAGGCTTGGTCACCCGCACAAGCAAGCTTTAAATAAAGTCTTACAAACTGTCCGGTTTCGTCGAATATAAAAATGAGTCAGTCGAGTCATGTATTTCTTGTCACCTTGGAAAATCGTCTCCTATCAAAATTAAGATAGTGTGCCACGTACTAGTCAAAATGTATTAGACTTAGTTTACTGATATTTGGGGACCTTCTCCCGTACTATCAGTTAGTGGTTTTCGTTATTCTGTTTATTTGTAGACGATTATTCGAGGATTCTGCGTTTATCCACTTCGGGTAAAAGTGATTATATAAAGTATTTGAAGTGTTTCGTGTATTGTAGAGCGAATTTTCGCGCTCTATCAAAGTCCATCCAGTCCGATCTAGGGGTGAGTACGCAAGTTACAAAATATTTTCCAAATCTCGGTATTAATCATCGTCAATCATGCGCTTATACGCATGAACAAAATGGTAGAGTAGAGCAGTGTAATAGACACATTGTCGAAACAGGCCTTGCTCTACTCGCTGGAGGCAAAGTACCCCATGAATATTGGGACTACGGATTTGAAACAGCCACATGTCTAATTAATTACTTACCCTCCTCTGCACTAAAATATGAAAGCCCATACACAAAGCTATTCAAAGGTCAACCCTCATAAACTTTCCTTAGAGTCTTCGGGTGTCGCTGTTACCCACATCGTACGCCTTACAATCGGCATAAGATTGAGTACAGGGCTACCCACTGTGTCTTCCTAGGTTACCCGGTTTCATTTAGGGGATATCGATGTGTAGACTTGACTAGTGGAAATGTCTACATCTGCCGTCATGTTCGCTTTGACGAATCTGTCTTTCCCTTTGCTACAGGGTTTTCACAACAAGTGTGTACACCACCGGAGTTACCATGGGTTGTTGTCCCCGTGGCTCAGCCCCCTGCCACAACAGAAGTGGCTACACCTACTATTTCTGAGCACCATAGTAGTGAACCGGTGCCCCTTGCACGTGAGCCCCCACAGCTGGCTATCACTCACACCGCTCCAGTCAAGGAACGAAAGGCCCGCACTCAACCTCAGAGTCGGGACCATGTCATGAGGCTGCGGCACATGACAAAAGGCACAGATGAGCCGTTTCATGCGTTGAATGTTATTGCTGATCCAACTTGCTATTCTAAGGCAGTGGGTCATGCTCATTGGCGTGAGGCTATGGACCAGGAGTTTAATGCTCTCCTGCATAATAACACTTGGCGTTTGGTCCCCCCACAACCTCACATGAATATCATTGGCTGCAAGTGGGTGTTTCGGACTAAACGTACAGCCACTGGGTCCATTGAGCGTTATAAAGCTCGTTTGGTGGCCAAAGGGTTCAACCAGGTAGCAGGTGAGGATTTCTTCGACACGTAAAGTCTGGTGGTTAAGCCAACTACGGTTCGCTTGTTATTTTCATTAGCTGTGTCTCATTAGTGGACTCTACGCCAACTAGATGTCCATAATGCCTTTCTGAATGGGCATTTAGAAGAAACTGTGTATATGAAACAACCTCCAGGGTATGACGACCTAACTGTGCCAGGTCATGTGTGTCACCTACAAAAGTCCTTATATGGTTTGAAACAGGCTCCACGGGCGTGGTTCAAACGGTTGCACGATTTCTTGTTATCTGCAGGCTTTATATCATCCAAGACCGATGTTTCACTATTCTACTATTCAGCAGAGGCATCCCGGGTGTTTCTTTTGGTCTGTGTAGATGATATAATAATGATGGGCAACGATCCCAAACTAGTAGACACTCTGTTACGTCAGCTTGCTAACAGCTTTTAAAATTCGGGATCTTGGCAAACCGAGTTTTTTCTTGGGTATTGAGATGATTCAGCAGGGAATAATGTGATACTTTAACAACGTCGGTATATGTCAGATCTCCTAGGGCGGTCCGGTATGGTGGATTGCAAACCACTTTCCACGCCTACGTCTGTCACGAAGTTAGTAACACCGACTGATGAACCGTTTGATAATCCCACGCAATATCGCCGTATTGTTGGGGCTTTGCAGTACTTGACTATCACAAGACCTGATCTTGCCTTTTAGTAAACCGTCTCTGTCAGCATATGCATTCTCCCACAACAGAACATTGGGGCTTAGTCAAGCGGGTTCTATGCTATATTAAGGGGACTCTGGATTATGGGTTGCAGCTAACACTGTCCTCCTCCTCCGGCATTCATGCTTTCTCAGACTCTGACTGGGCTGGCTGTCCTATAGAGCCGGAAGAGTACAAGTGGTTTCACAGTTTTTCTGGGTACTAATCTGATCTCTTGCTGTCAAAGAAGCAACGCACCGTGGCCCGGTCTTCCACGCAAGCGGAGTACAAGGCTCTAGTTGACGTCTCCGCCGAAGTCACTTGGGTAGTCTCTTTATTGCGGGAGCTTGGGTTATACTCTGGGGGTCCAGCAACGTTGTGGTGTGATAATCTCGGGGCCACCTATCTTTGTGCTAATCCCGTTTTTCACGCCAGGACCAAGCATGTGGAAATTGACTATCATTTTGTGCGTGACAAGGTTGCTTCTGGTGAGTTTGTTGTGAATTATGTTTCGACTACTGATCAGCTAGCTGACATCTTCACCAAGCCGTTGTCTACACCGAGGTTGCGGCTCTACGCGACAAGCTCAATGTTGTGTCTACCACACCTTGTGCTTGAGGGGGTGTGTTAGTATTATTAATATTGTTATTAATATAGCTTTATTGTATAGTTATATTATATGTGGTGTACAGTGTGTTTAGACTATTAGTCAGGAACAGTTAGAGAATAGTTATTTAGATAACTCTGTATTCTTATTCTTTGGTTAATGATTAAACATTCTCTCTAATCATGCTGAGAACTACTAAATCAACTAATCACCTTACAAAAAAAAAAAAAAAGACAATAGTAAAAAACAATAGCTTTATAAACAAGGATTACGTTTAATTTGTATGACATAGCATGCTAGAAATAGTTCTAATTGTTAAGTTGTTGGTTAGAAGAAGTTTCAGGTTTTTCTATAAATTTTACTAACTTAATCTCCTCAAATTTAAGTCCCTATTCCTGATATATCGGAAAAGGTAAAAGGGGCTTAAGTAAAGAAGCGGAGTTAAAGTATTTTCAAGTAAGCGTGGTTGTATATGACAACTTGTACAATTACTGCGACACTTGTTTATCCAGTGCAATCTGAGAGATATGTGCTGAAGAGTGGAGAGTGATAACTATTATGGGTTCCTTATATTAAAATACATAACGACATGAGGCTCAAAGCCACAGTGTATACATTGATATATATTTATAACTTTTGTGTTTTTATTTTTGTTTATTATCGTAATTAATCGTGCAATTGTAGTCCGGATCGTTGTTTGGAAGGAGAACCTCGATTACGCTATCTACATAGTTGTCTATAGACTCAGTATAGTTATCTTTTGCTCTTTAGGTGTGATGCTCTAAAATAGTTTTCGTAATCTAGACAAAAATGCATTGCTATAAATTGTTTAACTCTTACTGTATCCAAGTGTTGTCTTGTGTTAAGCATATGTTTCTGACTTATCCATAGTTATACAACATTCCAGCTATTTTGGTGTATGACGTTTAGTGTACATATAGTCTGTAAAATTGTGTACAGAATTTAGCATTAATCTGTTAATTAGTTATTTGAACATATTCAGTTCATCAAGTATATGGTTTTCTGGTAGTGTCCATAGCATCATTATATTCTTTTCGATTTGTATTATCTTGTAAACTGTGCAATGACAACTAATACATCAGCAATTTGTGCAGAATCTAACATTTAATATTTATCAATTAACAATCGTATGCAATAGTCTGGAAATCTGTTTCTCATAATAACTTGTGTGGTGTTCCTGTGTGGCAGCTACTCGCGCTTGAGCGAAATAAGGAACGAACCATAATTATACCATGTTTATGAAAAGAAAAAGAACAAATATCTTATGATAATTTGACAGATTCAATTGCTAACGAATGATTCTCACTTCACATAAATAATAGGAAAAACGTGATAGTTAAAATTTAAATTAATAACATTTTAAAATGCACAACAAAATTACTGAACAAACTGCAGAAAAAAAAAGGAAAAAAACAAAAAAAAAATCTAAATTGTTCATAATGCAAAAGATCAATGGACATAATTTGACCACACGGACTCCGTGAATGATATTAAATCTTTTTCCAGTAGGGCGAAATATTAAAACCAACGAGATATTTTGAAAAACAAATGAAACACTTAGAGACCGAGTTATAAATATTTTGTTGACTATAGATGAAAAATCAAAATACTTAAGATGAAAAAATATTTAAAAAATTATATAATACATAATTAATTAGATAAAACCGAGTTATAAATATTGTTGACTAGAGATAAAAAAATCAAAACACATCAAGATAAAAAATATATATACATATATAAGAAGTGTATGCAAGATTTGAACGCAAGGACCATTTCATTTCAATACAATGTTGGAGATTTTACCCACCCAAGACCACATCAACCTTTGTTTAAATATAATATTGGTATGTTAATTATAAATATATATATGGGGTGGGGAGGAGTAGGAATTCATTCGTAGCCAAACCAACCAAGCCTCCAAATTAAATGGTGTTCGCGCTACTCGCATCCGTCAACTTACAAATAGGGATAATGGGGTTGTAACCATCACTTGAACATAAACAATTATATTATTATGCATAGCATATTTTTCTTTCTCAGATACTTCTATAATATATTAATTAAGCTTGATAGTATGTGTGTGTCATATATATATGTTTTTATATTGGTTCTAACTATAAACATTAATCTTAATTACTTATTTTAAACAGCAATGTTTATAACAGACTTCACTCACATTTCTATCTAACAGTGGTCCTTATATATAAGTCTTACACAAAGTAAATTAATATTAACGCGTAGATATTAAATAGCATGTTTAAAGTTGAAAAATGTTACATAAGTAGTTTTTGAGCATGACATTAATAGGATAATGGGTTTATTCAAAGGTCGATCAAACATACAACAAGGTAAAAAACATGACTCCGGTGTTGGATGCTTAATTGCTATAATTAGAATAATAGTATATATCTCCCCCCAGCAATCTATGATAGAACTAGAGCGAGGATAATACAAGTTGTCATTCCTACAACGTATCCGCTTCATTTCACCTCATTTCCCTACCCGTAAATAGGGAGGTGGATGACAATTTCCGGTTCCAATCCAAAATAAAAATCTAATAAAATGATAATGGTTCTTCAAATGTTTATCTAGAAATGTACCTATATAAATGTTAAAATTATATTTTCAAAGTTAAAAAATTACTAAAAAAGTCATCACATTATTTTTAAATTACATCAAATTCATTAGAATTTTTTCAACATCGAAATATAGATATTGACAATGGTCTATATCTAAAATAGACCTCAATAATCTCAAACAAGCAAAAAAATCACTTGTCACATAATAAAAATGTTCATAAAGTTAACCAATACTGTGACTGCGGTTGCTTGAGCAAATCAGCAATATTGACATTCCTCACTCTCCAACTGGAAAAAATTAAACACTGCACTTTATTTGTATGAACCATTCATCATTAGCACACATCATCATAACATTAGACTCCAACATTAAAGTATTCAACTGCAGAATCAATATAATGGTACGAAGACCAACGAATTACTTAGAAAAGTACATGGTGGAAAGTATATAATGTATATATAACTAATAATATATATAATATATGAAATGTAGGTATACGGTAGTGCTAAATTAATATAACACCTGGCATACATAGCATTTCTTGAACATCTATGAATCATCAGACATTCCTAAGGATCAGCAACATATCATAAAGTTATATATAATATTATATTTGTTTGGTCTTAGTGTTTATCTAGAAAATGTAACTATGTACAAAATTAAAGTTATAATTTTCAAAAGTTAAAAAAAATTTACTAAAAAGTCACCACATTTGTTTTAAATTATCATATCAAATTCATTTGTAGATAGTGTTCTCACTCAAAAAAGTGAAAGTGAGATTTCGCACAGTGCAGTATTTATCTTTTTAACGTATTGTTTAACAAAATGATTATGTAAAGAAAACTTAATCATTAATTCGGCGGCCATTTGATTGATGCTAGTAATTCCTTTATTATATTAAACATGCATATAATTTCTTGATCTAAGCAACAAAACACGCCTCCAATGATATACTCATGTTCTTTTAACTAATTTTGCGCATATTATTGAGTTGATAGTATTAAACAAGACATAGGTGCATTAAAAGATTTAAAGTAAAAAATAATGTAGATCATGATTTATGTATGCGTCTTTTAAACCATTATTGCGCCTCCCACAACCTATCTATGATCATATAGCATTTGTTTTTATAATGGAAAGCCACCATATAGTCTTTAGGGCTTCTACATCAATAAATAATTAATTAATATAAATATTTATATATGAATCAATGGTCCAACTAACCCAACTCAATATTCAATATCTTAATCACCTATTATGGATTTACGGTAAATATAATACCCTCAAACTAAATAGACAAAAAAACTCATAAATACATGGATTGTGCACTCGCACTTCAACTTACTTGAACTTTGAACTTTATGTCTTTCCTCTAATTATCTTGATTATAGGTGATTAGTTCATGCACCGACACGTGTGTACGTATACACAGATCTTTTTTTTTTTTTTTTTTTTTTGTTTTTTTAATAAAAACATCAAAGAGGTAGAGGTCACTAAAAGTGTATCCGACATTAGTGGTGTACAATAATACATGTCGGGTTACATGTGTGAATTATCTTCTTCTATTATTGAAGCCTTTTGAAACAATAATGAGACCCCTAACTACTATTACTATGAAAACAACATAACTTCACTAATCAAACATGAGAATATAAAGTAAAAATATTTATTAAAGAAAATGTGAGTATGTGACACTAGCTAGAAATTTCTATAAGTCATGCTAATAATTTGAAAATGATTAATTATTTCTAGATTGCAATAATGGGAAAGTGAAAGGCCTATACCCTATATTGTACATTATTTGGTTTCTCAGTTTAGAAAATTTGAACTAAACCTATGTAAAAGTGTATTCCATCTCTTGCAATACAATAGGACATGTACGTCTCTAAGTGTAAAAAAAAAAAAAAAAAAAAAAAAACTAATACTTTTTTTTTTTTGAAAAGGAAGAATAATAAAAATGGGTTCTTCCATGTGGAGATGCGATTCATAAAATTCAAAGCAAAAAGTTAGGGCACATGTTCTCGATATATATTTTAAAAAGAAATAATAATGCATCCTCGTTTAAAACATTATTAAACATTAAAAAATAATATTTGATATTGATTGTACAAAAGTTTAGCATTAGTTATAACTGAGGCTAAATTAGTTTACGCCTGTTTGGATAACTAACGCTAAGTGCTACATGGGCGAGAGTATTTAACATCTCTACACAAACAGGATACTGTTGTGCATCTTAAGACATCTTCTATTATAATAAAGCAGAATCTTTTAGTTCCCGCCAAATTGTTGTTCAGATAGATAAATAAAAAAATATAAAATAAAAATTAATAAAATTAAACAATTATTGAATCTTTTGAGAATGTACCACAATAATTTTGCTGATACAAACTTATTATTCAATGAATCCTCATTTCCTTTGGGATTCCAAAACGTTAGCCTGAACTATTCTGATCAAGTATATAAACAACTTCCAAAGAATACAAGTTTACATCCAACTCAAATACTACAAATTAGTGTGTTTTTCCGAACCTACAAATCACGAAACTTTCACCTTTTCTAATCATAGTTCAAAAGCATGTCCTCATAGCCAACGAGCTTTCACATATGATATCCACCGTGCCATCAAACTCAGGTGTGTTCGAACCTATGAAGTGCCAAACATCCAATAGAGAATACATGCACATTTGGTAAAGCTCTCAATCCTCTTACTTTTTGAAAAAGAACAGAAATCTACAAATTTTGAAAAAGAATAGAATTCTAAAAATATGAAAAATCACATTGTTGGTTTATTTATACAAATATTATATAAGAGTTGAGATTATCTGTTGTGTACTGGAAACTCCAAAGAATTGCATAATCATCATCTTCACTACCCTTTTGTGTACCAGAAATTCCACAATGTGCTAGAAAATTTATCTATTATGTAGAACACTCATACATATATTATTGTATTACACCGAGTACAAAAACATATGAATTTATGGTTTCCTATAGTATAGAGGAAAAAATTACTCTAACCTTTGTTTTATGCAGCATACTCAGTTCAATCTTGGCTATTAGCTAGAGCATGAAACACATCCTCCAAGAGACACATAGGGAGGAAGATGAGTATTTGAACAATCATAAGGATACAAAATTTATTAGAGTATTATTCTCATCCTCTTTTTTTTCTTATATCAAATTATAACACTGATAATTTGATTAGCATCTATTATTGGTAAAAAATTATTTGTGGTTCAAGGAAAGTGTGAAACCTATAAGGCAAAACCACTAATCCTCTTATGAAGAAGCAGAGGTGTCCGAGACTTAAGTCAGTTACCCGCAAATTTTATTCCAATGCGGTCTAGAATTTCCCGACTGATCTAAATTGTCTATTGACGGTGGCTTAGAACTCCCCTTCCCAAATGTTTGAGTTATTTTTATACAAGATTTTTTTTTAATCTATACTGTAATTTTGTATATGAAAAACAAAAATATAAATAAAAAAAAACATTACACATCGATTTATAAATTTGAAAAAATGTTTAAAAACGAAGCAACATCTATCTAAATAAGAGAATAAATTGATTAAAGAAAAATGGAGATTACCCAACAATATCTGCGATGTATGGGTCGTAGACTCGAGTGGATTCATTATCTATTCTCGGATGATTGCAAACAGTACGTATATAGCCAGAAAATGGAGTTTTTTCATTTGTTAGTCACGGATGTGAGCATAGTTTCTAGAAAGCGTAGAGAGAGATGAGCAGCGTACAAACAGGAGATGAGGAGGAGCGGGCGATGGTGAATGAGGGGATTTAGGTTTTGTTTTCGTTTTTATATGTGCGGCCTAGTAAGAGTGTTTTAGGCTCATGAAAACAAAGAGATTTTGGGGCTCTTTTATTAACATATTAAAGGTTACTAAGCAAAAAAATAAAATAATCATATTATATATATATATATAATATATAGTATATATTATACATATATATATATATTATATATATAATATATATATATTAATATATAAGTATATATATATATATATATATAATAAGTATATAATATATAATATTGTTGGTCCCGATAAGATAAGTGGTGAGTCCTAGGAGGGGGGGGGGGGCTGAAATAGACTCTCGTTTCTCTTGTTCTTTGATGAAAGAAAAACTCTAAAATATCTTAGAGTAAAAATAAGCACAGCGGAAATAAAGTAAGATTGGGATTGCACGATTTGACAAAGAGTTAAGTGAGGTGGGAAATGATTATGCAAGCAAAAAGATAAAGCAGTAAGTAAAGAGAGGAGTAGACGAGATTTCTATAGTGGTTCGGCCAAACGTCTGCCTAATTTTCACCTCTACTTTTCCACAATCAATGGAAGGATTGCATTATTCACTCTTAGTAACAATTTATACAAAGACTCTTTGATCACTAAGCCAGGACAGTCTTTGCAGGTTTTTCAAACTCGAGAATTACTCCGCCTCTATTCAATTCTTTTCTAAGTGAGGTTGGTGAAAAGTATTTTTGATTTCTCCACCTGTGAAGTCTGAAACCGTTGAAAGTTGCTCCTTTGGAAATACAAGACTTCCTTATAAGGTGCAAGGGCATAATGGATGAGCTGCTTCAAATGCCTTAACACCTTAAGCTAACTGGTCGGCAAAAAGCTTTAAGAGAATGTGCTTTACAAAACTTTTTGCCAAGATAGAGTTCTGAAGTGTATGAATGAACCAGCACCTTCTTATTTGTATGAAGGGCCTTGGTTGTATATTAGGCAATGAAAATTTCATCCGTTGGAGGGAGATGAAATTTTCGAACCTTTTATCCGTTTGTCAAGGACCATGGAGACCTCATGCATTAAATGCTCCATAACTAATGAGTTTGTACTATGTAGACGTTTGAAGATATTGGAGGATGATTGTCTTTTGTCCTTTGTCACAGTATAGTACAGTTCATTAAATGCTTATAAGAGAAGAGGTTCCCATGAGTTGAGCTTATTATCCTAGGATGTTGCAAATCAGACAGATAGAACTATTCTTCTTGTTGAGATTGTCTTGGAAAAGAACTGTCTCTAGATAGCACATCCTGCTTTCGTTTGCTGTGATGTCTTCTTCGTCTTCATCAGCCCTACCTATTAATCATAACTCCTTTCGTGTGGTTTTTCTAGCTTAACACGAATTTACAAATGAGTTATAGGCAACTTTCGTCTAAAAGAAATATATGCAAGAGAACGTAGGAGGTTAGGGGTCTACTTTCTACATTACATTGGACATCAAAATCTTAATACAATGTTCCTAACAATTTCCCCCTTTTGATGATGCCAAAACTATACTTATTCTCATAAGGCTGGATAAAAATTCCTTAAGATATTTTGATTAATAAAAACAGCCATTACCCGAGAGTTACAAATTTCTTCTATGTGGAAAGCTTTAGAAATAAAGACACGGACTTTTTAACTCAGACAAGTAACACGGAGATGTGTAACAACAAGAGTTTTATAGATATTCAATTATGATCACTACAAAACTCGTCAAGAGAAGTTAGAGAAGGAACAACTTACATTTCTTAGAAGATTTGTCTTTTGATTGAGCTTCATCTTCCTTTCTGGTCTTTCTTTCTCCTTCTGTCTTCTTTGAGTTCTCTCAAGGTCTATCTTTTTCGTTGATTTTGCTCTGGAAGGTCCTGATTGGAATGGTTCTGCACGAGCTCCTTCATATCCTCCTTGATGTTTAGCTCGTATAATTGTTATAGGCTTCCCGAATGTTGCTGCCTTCCACATATTCCAGATGTCCACCAGGAGATTAATTCAACGAATCATCCTTCTTGATAGCTCTTTCTGACTCTTTATGCACTTTAAAAGCTGCATTGTGCATGACATTTTGGAGAGCAGTCCTTAGTCAATTTGATAGATCTTCGATAGTTCTTAATTCTCTCTCTCTTCTCTTGTTCATTGTCTTTGTCCGATTTCTTTCTTCATGTTTCTCCCATAGGTTCCTTGTTTGTCTTTTTATTCTTCGTTCGAGTGTATGTAATTTTGCCTTGTGTATTATCTTCTCTTCAACCAGGTGGGATTGTTGCATCCTTCAAACTTTTGACTTTCCTTCTTCGTAATGGCGATCATAGTCCACGAAGTTTCCAATGCCAATCCATGGTGACTGAATTATTCTATCATTAACCTTTGGTTATGTCTCTCTTGCCTCTCTTTGAAGTCCTGTGAAGATGTACTTGGCATTCAGAGGAAGATTCTTCGAAGCTTGTAAAGAGATTTGCTTTTGAGTTCGACCATGGTGTCTTTGATAACGTGAGGCTGTCGATAAGAGGAATTCTTGTGACCTGAAGATCGTCGAGGAGAGTTTTCGCTTTTCGAGGACTCTTTCTTTCGTGTTCTCCCTTCTTTGGTTGATTATCATCATCCTTGTCTCGTATCATTCATTCCTATTTTCCCCTTTTTGCATATCAGTACAGGTAGCTAGGAGGGACAGATGGAATTTGCTGATTGCAAGTAGAATATCTTGTGCATAAACAAAGAATTTGAAGAGCATTATTCCAGTATGATAGGAGTTATCTTGATAAGTGTCAATTTGGTGCAAAAAAAGGGGGGGGCACGAAGATCCACTCGTTTCCCTTTGAGAACATAATGAGAGTTGTTTGATCTCATGTTGTGCTTGGGACACTTTTTCGAGTTGTCTTCAAGATCAGAGAATTTTGATATAAGCTCTTGAAAGGTGCTGTCGAGAGAAAGATTCCCAGCGGCCTTATGGTTAGATTGAGCATCGATGAATAAACTTAACCTTTATCCTGACTCTGAGATCATTTCAACATGTTTGATGTCCTTTCCCTGAGCAGCGAGATAATTGCTCTATGATCAATCTCGGCGAATGAAACAGTTTCCCTCATCAAAGTTTCATGATCTAGCTCGTGGGGACAATCAGGAATTGAATCTTCTTCAATGTGAGTGTGAAGAAGAGTGTTTAGATCTGCAAGATGCGGTGCTTCCAGATTTTCACCAAGCATCGAGTGATTTCTTTCAGATGAGGCTTCCCTTCTTTCCTCATGAGCAGCTGAAGAATCAGACTTGTTTGCATAGACTCTTGGTTGAATGAGATTAGGGCACGAGAAGAGTGAACTGGATTTTTTGCTAGAAGCTTCATCCGAGTTTTCATCTTCAGATGGTATCTTCAAAAGAGGTGATTCGTGGGCAGTTGGCCATAGTCCGTTTCAATCAAGATAGTATGACTATCTTCTGGTTCATCCTCTTCAGGTCCTCTATTACTGTGATGATTGTCATTGTTGCCTTTATCATTATCATCATCATCATCAGAATCACTGTCATCAGTTTCTGATTCATCATCTTCGTGTTCATCATTCTCATCCCTCATCTTCATCTTCTCCTTCATCCTCTTCTTCTATTTCGGTTCCATGAATATCTTTTGTTCCACTAGCGCTTCCTTTTGGGTCTCGTGGATGGTCTTCAGCCATTTTTGCTTTGATTTTCGAGGAGAAGCATGATGTAGCGAAGCTGTTTTAATTCTTCTTCTGTCACCGGATCCATGGGTGGTTTGTGAAGTGGAATTATCAAGGGGCCTTTTCTTTTCCAAGAGATCGATGAGTAATTCTATAAGAATATACTCGGTGGATTTCTTCAACTCGCACAGCTTTTGCAACATCTCTTGTCTCAAGCCATTGAAGTGCAAAGTCTTCTTCATCAATCATGCTTCCGTCAAAGGTTTCGAGAAAGGTTCGAATAGGTGCAGTTCTCCATGCATGCCATTTTAGAACACGATTGTAGTCTCGATCAATCGAGTCTCTGAGTGCGTTGTCAAGATCAGATGGAGATGGTTGATCAGAAGCTTTCGATACAGGAGATGGCTGAGTAACTGTGTTCTTGTCTACTATTACAGGTTCTTGTGTCAGAAAGTTCTGTTCTGCAATGGTAGGTTCTTGTGGAAGAGGTGCAGTTGAATGAGAGGTAGCTGTTGTCGGTTGATCCTTTCGGGGAACCAGGTTCTTGTGGAAGATTTTTACATCTTTCCTTCATTTCTTCAGTAGCAGGGTTCTTGTGTCAATTCCTTTAGGAGTTGCTCTGCTAAAGAAGGTTCTTGTGTATGAGAGGTAGAAGATATCTTCGGAGCAATGGATTGTGGAGCATTAGGAGCAGAAACTTTTCTTTCGGGTGGAAAAGTCTTTTGTTCCCCCTTAGCAGTAGCTCTTTCGGTAGAACTTCCCCCTGTGATGTAGCTCGTGCGTTTTCTGAGACTGAGTGGTTCTCATCCGACTTCGTTGACTTAGACGAGTAAGAGGTTGATCATCTTCCTCAGAGGAATTTGAGCGATCAAGATTTCAAGAGTTGAATCATCTTTCGTCATTGGTGGAGGAGAGACCTGCTTCTGAGTCTTAACCCGAGAGGAAGGGTTTTTCCTTTTTCTGCCTTTTAGGTTTCGGTTGAATTTCCTCATCAGCTTTAGGAGTCTTCAATTTTCGTTTAGATTCCTTTTTGGGTAGATGACTTCAAAAGGAACACCCAGCTCTAGTGCTCTCTGTCTGTCATACCCAGAGGGCTTTTGCTTCATATGGCACACTTTTAGACCAGGTGGAGTACCGTCACGAAGAATTACTCTTTTGTGTCCAAAGAGATGGCTGATTATGAATCCGAAACCCATCTTCCTTGTAATATCACCAGGATTTTTTGCGATTAAAAGTGATGGTGTGGGCAATATTGTTGAACACAACTTTGGACCAATCAACTTTATGCTCATGAAGAAGGCATGCAGCATCTTCAGTTTATCTTTTGTGACATCGTCTGTTCCAGAAGTTTTGTGGTCCACTATCTTGTTGAAAATGTCCACTGTAAAATTCGTGATCCAACTTGAACCATTTCTTTCTTGAGAGGCCAGGAGATTTTTATCCTTGGTGGGTGCTTCCGGGTTCCTTATAGATCGTAGAAGTCTTCTGGATCAAAATGATAATAGATAAGGTCTGACCTGTAAGACTCATCTCTTTTGGGAAAACCAAAAGTTGTTCGAGTCCTCGGCGGGTGAACACAATATATGTGTTTATTGACCCTCGAAGTTATCTGTGAGAAATCAGATGCTACGAATGCATTGAGGTAGAACTGAGCAACATCAATCGGATGCCATTCGTCGTAGTGATGGGTGATCAGTCCATATAACCCTGTTTCCAGTAGGAGAGCAATAATCCTTTCTCCAAAATCTTTGTCCAACACGTATTTGCGGAAGCCTTCTTTCACCCACATACTTCCGCACAATAAAAGGAACCCTTGACTGAATAAACTCTAAATTTTCAGTTGGAAAGCTTGGAATAGCTAGAGATGATGAGTTCAGGGTTCTTTGGGCTTTTTGGGGTTTTTTCTCCAATACGGTCTGCCATTGATAGATAGAGATTTCGAGAGAAGAATGTATTCTGGGGAGGAGTAGAAGACTAAACAGATGGAAATGAGGATTTGGCAGAGTTTAAATTCTTCGGTAGGTAAGATTAAGAGGCCCAATAAGAGAAGTTGTTCAAATTTCGAAAGTATCGATTCCTCTTCTTCAAGTGGCAACTGATCATCATGAAAGGTGATAAACGTGTGCAGCGTCTTAAACGATCATTCCCTCATTTTAATGAGGTGAGAGAAAAAACACTTCAGTGCTTATGTGGCATTAAATGCACGTCTCCGTCTTGTCAGAGAAAAAAGGGATAGTGGCGATTTTTTACGGTCGCATGATCCCAAGAAAGCTTTATAAACGGTTTAGATCAAGACGAGTAGCGTATTTGAGTTACGAGGTTCAAAAACCCGAATGTAATGTGAAGTTTCACAAAAATACAAGTCTGTATGCTCGAGAGTTTTATAACATTAATCGTTTTTATTACCCGAAGGTTTGTGGAATATCCATTTGCATGAAATCATCTTATGAGACTTTTTGCCTCATTATCTGCTTCAAGGTATCAAATCCTTGATCCAGATTGGTGTGAGAGCTTTTCAGCATCTAGAACAGATAGAATTGAAAAAATCAATTCTTTCGAAATTTAACAGTTTGACAAAACAAACATGATATTTTATTGGCACATCAGGGATAGGCAAAGCTACCATTATTCAAACCATACGAAGGACAGAAAACACAAACATTAGATTTTTCGAAAATCACTTTTTCTTCTTCTCTCGACTTTTTGGATGAAGGCATTCGGGCTATCTCTTTCTTCATCCGTCAAACATTTCCTGATACCATCTCTTTGTACGAGGAAAGTTTGGAACCAGTAGAGATTCTGTCTCATCACCGTAACCATAATTTTTCTTCGAGGTTGTCTTGAGCTAAAAAGGCCATGTAATCTTTTTCAATTCATGTCTATCGGGGGTCTCCTTTGGTGGATCGGGTGGGCTCTCTCGTGTTCAGACTCAACAATGAGAACCAGCCATTCATCGCTTGGAGTTCTGAATCAAGCGAGTCGACCGGCACATGTGGACTTTTCCTGGATAGAGATCACCTTGCTCTTCCGGAGGCGGCTTGCGTCCTCTAGGAGTTTTCGGGAGTCACCCCTTGTGAATCTTTTCTTAGGTCGGTACCATTGGAATTAGATGATAGGAAAAAAGTAGAGTAACTTTACTCTCCTTTATATTAAAAAAATTAGGGTTCATCAGAGAGTTGTATCAACCATTGCAATCAATGCTTTTCAACGTGTTCAGAAAATGTTGATTTTAGTAAAGACTAAAATTTTGATCTCTGAGACTCGAGTTCCAACGCATAATCATTCAAAGTCATAATGGTTTTTGATCATTTTTTGACCATTATTAAATCCTTTAACTGAAACCTTCCTGAAAAACCGAAATCATAAGGAATTAGAAAAACATATGCATTGCAATTTATTTGGGTGAAACACCAACGGAACATACATGAAAGGAGAGAGAAGAACTTAAACACAGCAAGAAAACCTTTTTTTACATTTCACCAGAAAACGATAGGGCACTGTGAAGTTTCCAAGCGGGTCAGCTCATCAGTCATATCAGCCACTTTTGTCTTGTTCGCTATACTTCCAGCTCTTCAAGAGAAAGAGTGGTGTTCGTGTGGCGGATTCGTGGACCAAGAGTGGACCCGTGAGAAACCTCATAGGATTGATCAGATGGTGTAGGATCCTTCAAGGAATGGATTACCATCGAAGGCTTGGTGGATTCACAGTAATTTCTGTTAGCTTCTTTATTTAACACCATTATCCTCTCCTCGGATGAGCAAGCCGTCTGGCATTTTTTTTCTATATGTCCTTTGATTATTAGCCTTCTGAGGCGCTAGATTTCAATGACAAGATTGTTCAAGAATCTCTTTCTCTTTTGTAAGGCGGGTGTAAGGTGGGATAAAAGGTTTATGTGTGCCGTTCGGTGATCTCTTAAGTCTTATAGATGGTTGCTTAGGAGCTTGTTTGCTTCCTGCACTGAATTGCATGTGTGGATATGTTTCCTGTCGTCGCATTATGCCGTATCATGTCTTGCATAATAATTCACACCATGCTTTGTCCATCAGACAATTGTTTTCTACGGATGAATAAACATTGGCAGTGTTGGGTAATTGTGCCAAGATGAAACAATTTTAGGCAGGTTATGAAGTCTAAGTCGAAAAGTTAGCATTAAGAATTTGATATGAGTGCTGACATGGATTAGGTTGTGTCGAGACATATTCCGAAATAGATAGTACGCGCACGAAAAGGAATAGATTGATACTCAAACTACGATGTGTCAAACTAACATCAATATTTTTCAACAATGACTCTAGCGAATTATTTAATCTCCTTTTCTATGCTGCTGGCGGTTGATATACGCTAGGAGTGGAGGAAGCATACTTAGGAGATGTTGTGTGCAGGATCGGTGAATAAGTCGAAACTATCACTATGTTCACAACACAGGCTGATTGTCTTACGAATCCAAATGGAGTTGGTAACTGAATGAGGAACAGTACATCTCCTCGCGGCTCAGCTTTGTCAGTTTTGTGGCCACTAATGAACTAAATATCTGAATGTATCAGGAGAAACCATGAAAATTGGCCATGAGTCCTCCTAGTTTAGTGGCGAGTCTTTTTTCATTCAGAAATCCCATTTTCCCTCTTAATCATACCCTTTCTCTCGACTTGGTCTAGTGTTGAGTTCTTCTCGCTTCATATATTGCACAAAAACAACAAAACTTGAGTTACTTAATGTTGATATGTTATAATCCCTGATGTATCATAGTGTAATTATATTGCCTTATTGTTTTTCTATAGATATGTGTGAAAAAAGAACTAGAATCTTGCGGGAATCAAGAATTCGAAATGTTCACGATTAGAGAGGAGCTGATTTATTTATCATTCAATTCGGCTCCAATATCTAGAGAAGAGAGAGCTCTGCGTCGGTTCACTTAGATGGGTTTTAGTGAGAATATCTGCCAGTTGTCGTCAGTGTTATACATATTCAAGAGAGTTTTCCTCTTTTCTCACATGATCCGTATTAAAATGATTATTTAATATCAAGTGCATATGTTTGCGAGGCGTGAAGAACTGGATGTGCGTGATAGCTATAGCATTGTGTTGTCACATTTATGCTCACTTCCTTGGGCATCCCTATATTCCAATAATCTTTTGCTTGTGTCTATCCATAGGAATTTGACAGTTCCAGTTTCTCAATGTTCGAATATCGGGCTAGCCGTACCTAGTTGCAATGAATGTTGTTCTTGCTAAACATGACCCACCCAAGTCTCTGCGCGGTAGAAGGTGGACGGGGTGTTCCTGAAGTGACTTTTCGAACAATGGGTTTAACAGCCGCAAAGTCTGTTGTCATCTGAATACCCAACTAGATCAAATGATCCTTCTTTCGGATGACCGAGGCCAACGCTTTGTTTCAACCTCTTAATCGATTTAATCTGTCAATATGTGCTGTGTAATTTAGACGTGACTCTCTTTTGGTTTCGCCTTAGAGAAGTCGAGCAGCACATACACCTACGTCAAACCGGATTGTGCAATGTCAGGCTATTGTTTGCTGTGCGTAGGTAAAGTTAAGATGAGCAATATTCCACGAAGTTTTGAAGCTGGTCGACTTCTTTTCAACTTAATTGAGATACAATGTCCATTCTAAGGAGAATGCTCATGGATATATGTTGCAGAAATTGGTTTCCATCCAATACAAATGTAATCGAATATAGGTCTTTCGTATATTTGGCTTGGTTGATGAACCTTTGCTCTATCCACATGTCTTGATGATCCTTAGTTTTAAGACCAAGATTAATAATTTATTACCTATCTTCTCATATCGCAAAACGCCCCATTCAACCATCTCCTTCATGAGATTTGAAAACTTTTCACCACAATATTAGGAGCTTTGTTGCTCTCATATAGATATCGATGTCGTCAACATCATTCTGATCTTACTTGTTTACCTCCCCATTCGCGGTTTCGTTACTCTTTGATATGAAGAGTGTTTTATCAGACTACTCCGTTTTTTCGTGAAACCTCGATTTGATTAAGAACACGAAGAGTATCATACCAGGATCGTGGAAGCCTTTTTAGTCCATATAAGCTTATCTTAAGATGATAACCCTTTTCAAGATCATGTTGGACAGCAAAACCTGGGGGTTGTTCAACCAGTATGCTTCTTCTTCATATTATTAGTCCATTTAGAAATGGCACTTTTGAAGAGTCCATAGATCAGATATGAGGTGTTTATAAATGAAGCCAAAAAGAGCGTAGAGAAGATATCCAGATATATGCTTCCGTCTTGGCGGGGACGAAAAAAGGTTTCCTATGAAATCAATACCTTCTTCCTACAATAGCCTTTTGCCAACTAACGAGCCTTGTCCTAACAATTGAGTCCATCTTTCACTCATTTTGTTCTGAAAACCGCATTTGGTTCCAATGACATTTTGATGGGATGTCTAGGTACGAGTTACCCAGACTTTATTTCGTTCACTGATGAAGTTATCTTGCATTTGGCTATAACCCAATCAGGGATCATTAGAGCTTCTTCATGGATTTTGGCTTATTTGTGATAGAAAGCATTTGCCATATACTTCCGTGTTAAGAAGCCTATGTTCTTAACCTTCTTGAACATTTCCAATGACTTAATTTGGAGGATGATTCTAACCATCTAAATCTGGGGCTCAAAGGCATCTTGTTGAAGAGATATTCATTTCTGGTATATAAGAGATCGATATAATCATTGTTCAGATTGAGTATTCACTGGGAGGAATGTTCGATTAGATCTCCAGTTTTTTGTTTGAGGTGACTTTCAGGCCTCAGGTACTTTCGGCTGATAATTCATAGCTAGACGAGAGTAATCTTCACCACCGAGACTTCTTCATTTCAGGATACTGAGATTGTTAGAGGGTGGATAGAAGACGCTTGTTTGTCCAGAAGGATTTTTCTCAGACCTGTTCATCAATTTGAGCTGAATGGATTCTTCGATGACCCATTGTTCGTTTATTTAGAATTCTGAACGGCTTTGCTTGGTGGATGAATATTCCCAATGGGAAGCAAGGATTAAACTCCTCAGAGTCTCTATAACAACGTCTTCAAAGATATATAAGAGCCGTCTTACAATATTGTAGATAACCGCAACCATGCACCAAAAAATCCATAGCATAATATATAACCTAAGATACTAACTGAATAGACCTACACATCTATATATTTGCACCACTCCAGCTGTTGGTTGTGAGGCTATTCTGTGAAACAATTAGAGCAAATGCATGTTTGTGCTTCAAAACTAAATATGCCAAATCTCAACTGTCGAGAAACAATGAGTAAGTCAAGCCCTCTTTTCTAAGGACTATGTCATTCTGGAAATAGTCACAACGGAATTAATCTAGATATTGTAGATGTCTGATTGAGTTCTATTACTATTAATTGACTCAGAGACAACAACTCCTATAATATGAGAGAATGGACAAAGAAGCTGAACTTTTCAATATATTTGATGAAATTCACAGAGGTATTGAGCTAGTGAATTCATTCTATTTATCAAATTAGAGCAAACATATACTGAACAATTCAGTTCCTCTATCCATGGCTTGTAATACATTTGGCATTAAATGAATATATATATAGCTTCCTATTCGTAGACGCAAGAAAGCGCGAGGTGAAGCTCCTACTCAATCGGAAATACATATATATCTAAACACTGCACATTTTCTAGTTATACAACATAGGCACTCTCTGAGAAAAGTCATATAATTCACAATCACGAGATGTAAGACCTTTCTTAGACTGGTGGGATCGCACTAGTCCTACTCATACCAGAAACGCCCATATGCAACTAGAAAAAATTGCGAAACGCTTTGTGTCTGAGAAGGCTGTAAATCTTTAAAACAAGTGCCATATATAAGTTTATTCCCGATTCCGATAGCAAGAGTATCATAATCGACTCACGTCATTCGTGAGCCTTTGTTAGATTGGCTGTCATCTCTCTCGAGATATATAGCCGCTCGCTCCATTGCAAGTTGTCTTCGATAGTTATGTGAGTGATCTCCGCTCTTATAGTGCTTACCAGTGTGTCTCGCCTATCGCAAGTATTCAACTAACTCGGTACGAAGAGAAGCCTTAAACCATTAGTACTAGTAGAGCAATTTAGCGAGCTCGCTCTCCTCTTAGGTTGTCCCCTCCCATGTTAGTCCGATATTTGTGGCCCGGCGCGGTCTCGTCGTACTCTGCAGACAACTGTAATCTATGGCGCCCTTTGGTATCGGTTTGTAACTTTACGCAGAACTGACTCGTGCCAAAAGACTCTGAGGCCTTGGGGTAAGGAATGATCGCTAATATGGTCCCTCTCACACGGTAATTCGAAGGGTCCTGGATAGTCTTCCATTTCTTTATGACAATTTACTGCATCTGGTCACTCCGCTGCGGACACTTGTTTCTCCTCCAGAATCGGCAACGTAGGTCCGTTCTGTACGCTGATCTCTAATCAATTGTCGCTTCTTCAGAATTTCTTGTCACCCTGCTCTGTCTGAAGACAAGAGCGCTGACGTGTCTGACGACTCCCTTTATTATATCCTATTATGACTTGTTTTTCCATATCGTACTCAAAAAAGGATTCTTGCATTCTCCTCGCCCTACTCAAAACTATAAATCGAGGTTTTATCGAGATGTTGCCGTTCTTTTAGGCTAGATTAGCAAGACCACACGTTTACTCTGCGCAATAACACGGATAATCATAAAATTCCATAGAGTTTCCTACATACTATGACCCACAAGTCTCTAATCGTGATCTTCCTCCTAATCAAAAGATCTTAGTCCCTAGGAGAAGTAGACAAAGACATAGAATCGAAGTTTTAGCATCAAGTTAATGATACTACCGCAAAGACTTTATCCTATTTCTCACACAAAATGTTTCTCTAGATGTTTGCTGCTTATCTTGGTGATAGGTGTTAGAGAATGAGCAGTGTTGTGTTTTCATTAGTTGCCAACGATATAATACCGCGTTATAATGTGTACTATCTGTCAGATGTGTGTTATACCTCGAGACTGTAATTTCCTTAGACAATTAAAATGGAGTTCCGTTTATAGTCATGATCAAACCATTACTTCAGCAAAAGGCCATAGATCTCTTACTAATTTCCATTTAGCACCAGCATATCTGTACAGTCTGTGTCCTATCTCAGGGATTGTCCTGTGTAAGTGTAGGTTCTTGACCATAGGTCACCGAAGCTCTTTGATACAAATTGCTGAAGTTGTTATCTCCTTCTAGGTATTGAAATAGACATCTCCTATCGTTGATTATATTCTATTCAGCGTGATCGATGAATTCTACAGTTAGGCTGACTTATCCAACTCTTAACTTGTGGGAATGTGATTTCTTTTCACTCCCAATTACCGAGTATTCCAAATTTCTTATTCTTAGAATATATCTTGATCAGAATTCGCCTTTACTAGGTTCTTATTTCGGCTTTCCACAATTCGTTACTGTACAGCCTTTCCTTTCGGTTTACTGGCTTGTTGAAATGTTGTGTGTCATGAACATGTTTGAGTCCGTCATAGCTCTAACTGCTTGAGTTGGTCCCCTTGAACAAATATTAGTCGTGCAAGACTTCTTTTCAGAATATGTCAATTCATTGGATTTGTTCTTTTCAGCTTGTGAAGAGGGAGCTGGTGACGTCAAAACCATCCACTGTCTCTTTCCCCGGGCAGTCTGGATTCGTTCACATTCTATCCTCGTAGCATGAACGAATTGTTGACCTTATTCAAGACTTCAAGCAGTTCTTGCTTCTACTTCCTTCTCTTTTGTTGCTGCACTGTAATCCTCAAGCAGTAAAGAACATCTTTTCTCGAGCTTCTTTCCTTACGCACATGATTAAGCTTTTATGTTCTCAATCAGAAACTACTCTAATTCATTTGGGCTAAGTTCATGCAGCCAGATGAGTTCATCCTCTTTTCAAATTTTGAGTACTGTACATTTATTAGCTTGAACCTCTATTAATCATTCTCAGTGATAGATTCACTGGAGGTTTGACTCGTCATAAAGGACCATAGATTCGGTACTGATATAAACATGAAGGAGGATTGAGATTAGATTATACCTCCTTCTTCTATCTTTGCAATAATGCATTAGTTCCTCAGATTCCTGGCCTGTAGAGACAACAGTATAGATCCTTTCTCCTCTATCACTAGCTTTCTTCTCTCTGAACTTGACCTTGGAGAAGAGCTAACTAATTTCAGGGAGATAGCTTTTTACAGTAAGTTATATCAGCAAAAAACCACCACAAAATAGAACCTTTAACGTCTTCCTCGCCTACTGATTCTGAAGAATTCGGGTATCTCACTTCTTTTGTATGGTTCTTTTAATACCACTATGATCCTTTAAACAGGTGTGAGATATCATTTTGTGGAAAGTGTGGATTGGTGCCTGGACATGTTTGAATGTTTTAGTACTGCCAAATTCTATTGATATCAGTGGTTTGCTATGATATCTTCTTTGCGAGTTCTCGAGTCAGAGACAAGATGTCCGTGCTGGATTAGAAGGTGTCTCTGTGATTCGTACAGTACGTCGACATCGTAACAGAGATAGTCCCTGAGTGTCGATCAGTATGCGTTGAAAGTATATATGATCGACGGCATAATTCAGACCAGTGCGATTGCTTCTTATTGATTAAAGC
>VALG01000160.1:27874-40200 GCA_009835305.1 Ipomoea purpurea
CAACTTTTAATTGGGCACTTCACCAATTTATTATTAAAATATTTAGAACTTGACACGTAAATTAAAAGATAGTTTGTATATTTTATCTCAATAAAGAGTTTAAGGACAACCTCAATAGTAATAGTTTTTTGTGGTTGTTAAGATACCAACTAGGAGAGAGAAGAGAGAAAGAGAAGAAGGAAAAAAAAAACACGTCTGACGCAAAAATGGGGAAAAAGCATTTAACTCGCCAACCTACGCGTGCAGTGCACGTACGCGCCCAGTTGTGCATACTCTGTGTAGTTAATGCGCAGAACTGCACATCTCTTCTCCATTTTCTCTCTCATGCGGGACCACAAAAAAACAATCTTTTGTAGGGCAACCTTGACCTTCCCTCTCCGCTCTTCCTTCTCTTCCACATGACAAAAAAGACTGCCAAAATCATTGAAAATCCTCCTATTGTGGTTGCTCTACGTTAACAATTAATGAGCATAGTATAATACATGGACACAGTCTTGTGCACATGTACGTATAGTTAGCCAAATTTAAAAATTTGTTTCGTGTCAATTAAAAAGTTAAAATGATAGTTGAATGACATATTTATATATTATTCCGTATATATCACATACTCAATAGAGTATATCTTTTAGTGTTAGGTGATTTCGTTGTGAATTTGTGTTTGTTTCTTTCAAGTTAGATAGGTCTTCCATCTGTTTGTTTTTCTTCTTGTGTTTGTAATAAATTTTTGTTCTAAAATTAATGAGTTACAAATTTTGCTCGATCACAATTAAGTAAATAATGTATTACAATAGTAATTATGGAGTATATAATTATTATTCTTCAATCTTTTTATTATTTATATGGTCAAATTATTAGACGTCTCCTTCACTATTTCTTAACATTTTCTTAATTTAAATATCATCGTTAATATTACTTTTAATCTAATTTCTAAATGTAGTAAACTCTATGATGTTAATGCTAGAATTTAATGTTACAAACTATATGATATATACTATATTATATATATATATATATATATATATTATCAATGGTACAATAGCTCGTAGGCGCTAAGCGCTTCAGTCGGGCGCTAGATGTAAACGCCTGGCGTCAGACGGCTTAGGCGGCTAACTGAAAAAATAGAAACAGTGCACGTGTGTAAGGTGCATATATGTCATCATTATGACCATACCTACATATATACATACATATATATTATATACTGTCATATAAAGAAAATATTAGCAAGGTCGAGACTCAAGTCGGTCGGGTTAACGTCGCTAACTTGACAGAAATTGACGATTTAAACTCGACGTAATCGCAGAGTTAGGCACTATGCGATGCGAATTACCGCTAGTTCAGGTGCCTAGGCGGCAGTCTCGCTAGCGGGACCTAAGGGGAAAATCGCCACGGCGTAACAGTTTGTACCTCACCTTGAGAAAATCTAGTAGGTCCCCGATTTACTCGGGTATGCCTCTTAGTCACGGGCAATTGCCTTTGCACCTACATATATATTACCCGCAAAAACCCCAAAGGCATCTAACATACTATGAACATAATGCCAGTGATTGTGGGATGATCTCCAGGAGATAGGTTCGCGCAATGTGATTGCTCAGGATCTCAGCCTAACAAAATGACATCTACTAAACTGAAAACAGGTAATATATCAGTGATGATAACTACACCAAAATGTCATAATGTGGAGAATGAAAAGATGTATAGCTTTGAGGCCTGTCTGTACCTTGTCATGCGTCATCCGGTGTCCCGTCCCGCCACCCTTCTCCGCCTGCCAGCCAACAAATATTAGTGTACGCTAAATACACCACAAATGTTCTGAACTCACTATTAGTTCGGTGATTTTGTGTGGGGTGCATTTGTTTATTTCATTCTAGTGCATTTCAGAATAGTGTCTAGTGCTTCCTAATATACATTGCAAAAATTAATTTCTCAATTCAATACCATCATAAAGATAATACTTGTAATCTATCCCCCATCGTAGTAATTGGACCCTTCAACCTCCACAAACGTGCTATTGTATCTGACTGTATTTAGAAAGAAAAAAAAAGAAAATTACTATGTATATTTAATTTCCGTATTAGAATTAACATTTTTATATTCATTATGTAATATAATAATACTCCGTTTCCTGGAAACTGCGAGCCAGGCGGGCATGAGCACTCGAGGTGTGGGATCCACAACAGCTTTAAACGTTGGAGTATTTTGCGAGATACAATACCCCTCTTCTCTTCATCCATCGCAATCTCTCCATTCTATACCAACAAATTTAAAGAGCTGAGTAGTAAAGTAAAGTGATCAAACTCAGAAAAAGTTTAAGAACTGGTGAGGCTCTGCTGCGATAAGATTGGTGTGAAGAAAGGGCCATGGGAGCCCCAGGAAAGAGACCGAGATTGTTGATCTCCTTACATTCAGGAATGGCCATGGCAATTGGCGAGCCTTCCAAACAAGCTGGTAAGTGTTATATAAATAGTCTTTTTATTCATCATCAATAATAAATATTAGTGTTCTTTGGGTGTTATTAACTTCTCTTCTTGTGTTAGGGTTGTTTGAGATGCGGGCAAGCAGTTGCAGGCTCGGCTGGATAGTTACCTTCAGCGGAAATAAAGAGGGGAAATTTCACCAAAATAAGAAGACCATTATCCACTTGCTGAGCTAGCAATAGTTAGTTCAACTCATTCACATCAATATAATGCTTCCGTTTTATTTACAAGAAAAACTCGCAATACTATATAACCCAAGTGTATACTAAGATAAAACTAGCTTTGTAACACAGTCGTTAAAAAATACAAAGAGGACAACTAGTGTTTCAATAGTTGATCCACTCAACGAAAGATCAATAAGTTCGTTCACAGCTTATCACTTGGCTTGCTATTCCATTGCCTTCCTTTGTATACACATACATACAACACCCACATTCATACACCCCGTCTTCAAAATCCTATTTTTTAATGCTATTGACTCTATTACAATGTGTATCTGTCTATAACTACTTTCTCAAATTACTGAAACAGAGCCAATAACGCCTCTATGGAGGCTTAAACTCACAACCTCTCCCATATTGTCTTCATTCTTCAAAACCCATATTGTTACAAATAATTGAAGTCTATCTTATGCTAATTACTTTGTGTATTATTATTATTATTGCAGATGGTCAGCAATTGCTGCAAGATTACCAGTCGTACAGACAATGAAATCAACGTCTGGCATACCCACTTGAAGAAGAGGCTCTCAAACTACGAGCCCACCAAGAAGAACACATCAAAAACTACTGCCACATCCGAAAAACATTCCGACATTCAACATGGTACGGGCCCCACCTCGCCCACCAAACCTCCAGCGACGGACATGTCATCGTCGTCGTCGGCGGCGACAGATTCCTCGGCCATAACGGAAGATCCGGCAATGATTAAGCTGGAAAACGCCGATTCAGCGGAAGGGTTGGTGGAAATTGATGAGAGCTTTTGGACAGAAGTGCCGAGTTTTGGGTTTGGGTCCCCAGTTTCCAGCCTGGAAAACTTTATGGAACAAAGTGGAGGGGATATGAATATGAATATGATGATGATGGAGGATGATGACAGGGACTTTTGGTACAATCTTTTCGTGAGAGCTGGGGAACTTTCGGAATTATCAGAGTTTTGAGGACTGTTTTGGAAATTAGAGGTGTATAGGGGGGTGGGGATAATATTTAGGGGGCATTCTTGACCGTTAACTCTCTCCGGGACAGAACATTAATCTGAAGAAAGATAGGACAGACGAAACCAACAAAACTTGTTTTGAGGTTTTATATTCTTTAATTTGTTTTTCTTTTTCTTTTTAACAGAAGCAGATAATATTGTATTGAGTATAGACTTGTAATAATGTTTAATAATATATAATAATATGAATCATTCATTGAGCGCTTCTATTAGCAATTATGATGGTATTTTTAGCTATCTAAATATGTCAAAATGTGAACATTATGAGGTAAAACTATGAAGAAAAAACAAACATTATTCTTAAAATTAGATAAAATATAATCAAATTATTAGTCAAAAATTAAATTGAAAATATTACCATATTAAATGCTAAGTTAGAAATTAACTTCCAACTTATATTTGGGTTGTTATTCATCCCAATTAAACTATCAAAGTATTGATTAGTGCTAATACCACCAGTCTAAAACGGCGCAGTTTCAAAGTAGCACGGTTAATAATTACATTAGTGGCGGCAATTTAAGGTAGCATAGTTAATAACCAAGTCATTCGTATTCTTCACAAAACTTCTCTGCATCTCAAACAAATCATAAATTCACAAAACACAAAGCAAATCTCTTCTAATTGAAGAATATCAACAACTTGCTGGTTCAATTTGAGTATAATAGTTTTCAATGAGGAAAAAAAATACAAGATAGAGGTGAATCTTCATAACTTTGCTAAAGAGGAAATTTCAATTTTGGTCTATACCTATAGAGATCTTGTTAATTTCAGGCCCTGACTTTTAAAAGTGTCAATTTAGTACCTTAATTATGCAATTTTTGTCATTTTTGGTCACTCGACCAAATTTTGCCGGAAAATTTTAATAGTTAAAATAATGAGGGATTTTTGGTCATTTCAAGCTTCTTTGAACCAATATCTACAAATTTAACATAAATTTAGGTTACTTTGACTCGTGATGCATCTATAGTCAATCGTATATCCTACACCACTCGGCGCACATAGCACTGTGCGCCGCGCGCCTCCCAAAACGATGTCGTTTTGGGGTCGTGTTGGGAGCGGCAGTATGAAGTTGTTGGGATTATGTGTATTTGTTCACAGCGTTATGTGTATTTGTTCACAACGTTTATGTGATTGGTTCATACAGTTATGTGTATTTTCTTATGACAGTTATGTACATTCTTTTATACATTATGTACATCCGAATCAGAAAATTTGCTGTGATTATGTTAAGAGTTGATGACTTTATGTTAAAAGTTTATGTTTATTATGTATTATGTGATTATGTGTATTATCTTTAAAAGTATGTATTTGTATATAATGTATGTACATCATTATAAATTATGCGTGATTCCTAGTTATTGCATTCCTGATGGTCTGAAGTTTCGAGGAATGGAATAGAGAAGCATATTTAAGTGCCTTATAATGTAATCCGGTATCCGAAACAGAATTTCCGGAAAATGGTTGACACAAGGTATTCAGATCAGATTGTATATCTTTCCATCTGAAACCTTGGCACACATCTAAACCGCTACTTTCTCGTGATGACGTTTGTTTTTTAACAATTTTTGGAAGGGAAACAGAACTGCTTTTGGCTCCCCCGAAAACACCTTCCTTTTTTGAGCCCATTTTAAAGGAACTCGAAAAAAAAATTGGAAAATATGAAAACATTATGTACATTTCTTAAACAGCGGTTTTTTTTTTTTTTTAAAAAAAATACTGTCATTCACTTGGCGGGAAATTTCAAAAAAAAATAAAAAATTAAAACGACGTCATTTACATCTGAGCGGCATAGTGCAACGCGGACCGTGTGTTAGGATATAAATTGCCATCTATAGTTTATAGTTTTTATTATGTAATTTTAGCCATGATTTTATGAACTAAGACATATATTATGGAGATAAAACGAAGTGAATGTCAGCGTATGATGCAACTATAGTGTGTTTTATGTGCTTTAAGCCATGATTTTTGATGACCTACAGAACACATTATGGACATAGAACGAAGTGAATATACTTCTAGTTTGTAGCTCATATACTTCTAGTCATGATTTCATGAACCTAAAGAACATATATTATGAACATAAAACAAAATGAATTAATATTAAGTCACTAAGATATATATTTATATTCAGATATTTTATATATAATTTAAAAAAAAAAAAAAAGATCTTCAAAATAAGTGTAAAAAATATTAAACAATATGTTATCAGATACAAACAAAACCCATTTTGGGTTAAAAAGTCAATTTTACATTACTAAGCAGCCCAGAAAAAAAAAAAAAAAAAAAAGATAAAGAAAATCCATTTAGCCCATCTATAAAATGTAATGGATCAGCAGCTGAAAGCCTGAAACCTTGCATTGCTTCTTTGCACCCCAAAAAGGCCAAAACCAGTAGGCTTTATGCAGAAGCAGAAAGTGCAGGCCAAACCAGTTATGGAGTTCTTCTTGGTTTGATTATGTTGACATGTATTCTCCTGGAAGTTTTGGTAAGGCAGAAGAAGTTAAGGGCCATTGAAAAATTTCTAATCCACCACCAACCTCTTGCTTTTTCTAATACATCACAGTTAATCAACAAAACAAACATATAAAACATAAAACCGTGATTTTAAAAACTCTGAAACGAGTTTTAACATGAAAGGGTGTATAATGATGAATGAAGGATGAAAAATATGTGTTTTCTCCTCACATACAAAGAGGTTATAATGGATCAGCAACAAGGTTTGATCAATGCAAGGGAGTAATGGTGGCAATGGCGTAATGTTGGGCGAAGTCTAGATTGACAATCAATTCTAGAAAGCAATCCACGCCTTTTTCTCGCGACCCATCACCACCATGCTTAAGCAATTAAGCATGGTGAGTTTACTGTAGAAGAGGTTGCGAATGTCACAATGCATCAACTTAAGCAAGGACAGGGGCCCTCTACTTCATCTCATTACCACCACCATTTCTCCCTGCTCAGACCTTTTACATTTTGCCATCATTTCATTTTCACTTCAAATGCAACAACAATAACAAAGCTTTTCCATACTTTATCAATAATGTCCAGAAAAACGAGTCTATAATGCAAAATAATATACCAAATCAATTATTTGTACTTGAAAAGAAACATAAGTCAATGTTAATCCAACAAACAACAAAATCCACCACGAAAATGCAAAGTAATTCAAGCGACAAAGGCCAAAAGCTATTGTTTTGGAGTCATCCACAGTAGATTATAAAGCAGATCAATCTAAACAAATAAATTTCACAAAACGAAGGAGGTCAGAAACAAATTTCGGTAAGAATATATGCGAATACGGAATGAAGAAGATAAAACCTCCCATGATATCGCTACGCCGACGGGATCTGAAAACTGTGTAGAATGAGTTTGGAGAAACGCGGTAAGAGGGGAAGAACATTGCTCAATTGGCGGAAGATGAATATTTACATTGTGGGTGAAAGGAAAGGCTAGGGTTTGTGGACCTCATCATGTAAATTGGGCTGTTAGCTAGCAAGCCCACCAATTTGAGTCTTTGCTCAATTTTATTTTTTTTCAAACTCAACAAGAAAAAAAGAGGCCAAAACCTTATGTTCAGATGACATGTAATAATTTTTTTTTATGTAAGATGTCATGAGATTGAGTCTTAGTGGAGACGTTCATTACGAGATGCACACCAGCTAGCGTGTTTGGTAAATTAGCTGGGCTGATAACTGTTTGATATAATTTATTTTAGCCTTTTAAAATTATAAAAGTTAATTAACCAAACATTTATATTGATATTTTAACTAAATTAAACAATTAATAGTGATCAAATAAGTCAAAATTAACTTATAGGCTAATTTTAATTAAATCAAACTATTAATGTGACTCACGAAAATTCTTACTCTGCAAGAACTTTCACCATTTTTCTCTTTGTAACCTTATAAAATTCGGACAAAAATCTTGTAAAAAGACTCCTCTTTTGAGATTCTCCTAGTAATGGATAAATATTGGAGATGCAAAATAAATTGTGTTTTATCAATGTGATATTTTGAGGTCAATTTTAATAATACAATATGTTAATAAAAATATATATTGAACATAATTAAAGTTATAAATATTTTTTTATATTATAGAAAGGGATATCCTACATATACCACTCACTTAGGGAAGCAACTCAATACCAGTGGACTACAAGCCACTTGATAAAGTTGTAAACATTGATCATTTAATTATGATAATTATATTTAATTACAAATATATTTCAATACTAACTAAAATGTATTTATGTAACATTGGGGCATAACTTACGAATATATTTAGTTGACATATTTAAAATTTTGAAATGACTAATTTACACAATTGTAATGGAGACATTTTAAAATATTTGTATAATTTATTTCATTGTTTTTAAAAAATACCTTAATAGCAACAATCGTTTGAAATATTTATGTTTACTAAGTTTTTGAAATGTTTTCACGGTGTATCCAAAATGAATAAAATAAATAAGAGTTTTAAATTATAAAAGATTAAGGAAGTATCTTTTATCAAATGGTAATAAGTTAACATAAGGTATCCGTAAATATTATATTGTCCGTCTAAGCAGTATATTTCAAGTAATGAATTCGCAGGCGCCACGTTATTTTGAGTTTGTAAGTTAACACTGGTACTGCGAGGGGTAAGAGTTAAGTCCAGCATTGGCAGAAATCAGTTTGAATACGTCCTTTGGTTAGTCGTAATTAAACGTCAAACAGAAGTTAAACACAAAATAATTTGCTTTACCCCAGTTCGATACAGTTTGTATCTACGTTTTGGGGGCGATCACGATGCCGTCCCAAATCCCCTAAACATATCAAAGCTGTACCCCAACCGGTAGGAGAGAAACGAATATCCTCACCCAGTGCCACACAGGTTACCGACCATCACCAAAAGATGTTATGGATTGATGTTGAAGGATGGAAGAAGGCCATGCATCAAAATAGTCAAGGAATCCCTTCAATCGAGTGATTGGAGGAGCCCAACATCCTGATGCAGTCCACCTTCAATGAACGCCTCGTGTGAAAGGTTGTTCCCACAACCTTTAGTTTAAATGGACTTGATCCAGTGTCCCCTTTTCGTTGTAAGAAGCCAGCGTGATTATTCTCAAAGTTCCATCCTTCTTAAGCCCATGACTGTATTTCCTTGGAGGAAGGAATGGAAATCCGCCAGAGTGGAGTAATTCTGTGTTTAAATCAGTTTTATTTAGGAGTGTTTGGCTTCGAGAGATAATCAACCATAACTGTTGTGAAGTCTTGTCAATGCATAAATACTTCTTTGTTCTTTGATTCCTCTCTAAAAATAGCTCTTGGTTGTGGTTAAAAGGTGAGGAAAGTCATGTAATAGGTTAATCAAATCTTTGATTTTTTTTAAGGAGGTCGAACTTTCCCGTCTCATACCTAAAGAGAATATAGGATTTTACTGACATATCTTAACTACTCTATTTGAAATAGTCACATCACAAAAGGATAATTGCCAAAAGATAAATAGACGATTTTCAAGTTAAAAAGAATCTCACAAAAGACAATATATAATATATTGAACATATAACAATGAGACCCAGCTATGACGGATTATCTCTGATCCAATCACAGGAACCTCCGTCATTCCCCAAAACTCTGACAAGACTTAAAACAGAAACCGATCCTAATTTGCCATATAAATTGCCATTACATGTTGGGTTTTAGACTCAAACACTTAACAAACCCTCCCTTTTGGCTATTATATTTGGGCAAACAACTTTATAAAATGAAAAGCATGGTTTAAAGCAATTAAACCGACGCTAAAACGCTTACACCAACCTGACAAGGCAAACTGAAAAACTATAAATGCAACAAAACCCCAACACTTCACACACACTGCAGAATACTGGGTCCAACTGACCAACTGGACTTAACACAACTCTGGTGGCTCTGGATATCAACCCTCCCCTGAGACTCACCTGGTGATAGCTCTCCTTTTTGCGAAATGATAGACAAAGAAGCAGTGTCAGGGCTGCTTTGACGGAGGGGGGGACTCTCCCTCAGCCCCAGTAACACAGAACGTTATGATTACATATCAACTCAGATTTTCTGACCCAGATCTGTCTCACTTTTGGGGACACAGGAGTGGAATGAATTTATTTCTATTTTTTCTATCTCTTTTGATCTTTATGAGACAAAGTTAGTATTGCACTCTGGTCTCGTATGCCTCGGCTTAATCCAGGCAATAATGGAGACCATGGTAGCGGGTTATATTTTCGGTGATGTTGAGAATACTTATGTTATCATCTTGAGAGTGAAGAGACTGAAATTTAGTGCTGACTGATTTCAGCTCAGTAGTGGAAGTAGAAGTGTTTTCCTTTCACGAACACAGGAAGCAGCAGACGGGTAAGAAACGATTAGACCCTTGTTCATAACCAAGGTCCTGTTCTACTGTTAAGAGAGAAGATGTGTTTCCTTTACAAACACAGGAACAAACTTAGATGTATTGGCCTTTTTCAAACCAAGACCAGTTCTACAGTTAAAATGTTTCTGCCTGAGTCCTAAAAATCTTGTCCAAAGTAGAAAGCTAGTATCCATCATCTTTAATGTTTTTCTTTTTCAAAATCCTTCTAGTTCCTTTACCAGCCTTCACTTCTCTAGATCTTGATCGTGAGTAATAAGATCATTTTCAATTACCATATCAGCATTTAGTTTTTCAACTGTTCCTCACGCGTCTAAAGATTTTCATTCAAATTTTTGTTACCTTCACCAATTGTCTCCCAAGCCTAGAAACAAGCTTAGCAAACTCCTTTTCTAACTGAGTATGTCTTTCTTCAATCTCTGAAGACATGTAGCTTCATCATCCTCATCGCAGTCTGAGTGAACTTCTGATGCAGTGAAGAGTGCCAACAGAAAATTCCTAGTATTTTCATCAAACACTTGGTCTGCACTTTCTTCTTTGTCACCATTAGGGTTGAAGCAGACATATATTTCTTCATCTTTTTAGGTATGTTGCACATTTATGCCTGAGGTATGACCAAACCCTTTCACATTCCCAACATTGAATTGACCGATTTAGGGCTTTACTTGTACTGTTTGATGCATTCTTGGACTGACCAGAATTCAAAACTGAAGGAGTTGACTCAAATTTCTGATTTGTGGAGTTTCCACCATTGGATTGATTCCTGTTAAACTGTCCCAAGCCTTTTTGACTAAATCCCTTTGAAATCTTTTTTGAAAATCTTCATGAGCAAAGCTAGGGATTCATCATCACATCTTTCAGTGTTAGATTCTTGATCAGCGTCAGTAATGAACGCCACTGATTTTCTCTTTTGATTGACCTAGGGTTATCATCAGTTAGCACTTCAAGTTCGTAAGTGTGTAGACTACCCATTAGTTTACCAAGACTCTTCTTCTCCCAACCTTGATTCTCTTGAATTGCTATAACCTTCATACGAAACCTCTTGGGCAGTGAGCGAAGAACTTTCTTGACCACCCTTTCTTCAGAAATGGTTTCGCCAAGAACGGATGCCCTATTCATTAAAATCTTGTACCTGACTATGGAAATCTGAGATATCTTCTTCTTCATTCATCTTCATGACTTCGAATTCTGAAAGAACCATTTGTAAATTTTGACTGGTTTACATCATCAGTTCCTTCATATCAAGTTTGCAAGATCTCCCATGCCTTCTTTGGCTTCTTTCACACCAGTGACTTGGGTGAATACAAACTCATAAATGATCCCACAATTGAATTCAATGCTTTGTTATTGTAACTTGAGAGAGTTAATTCATCAATTGACCATTCCTCTATTGGTTTACGGACTGTTGTTTACCATCGGTCTCTTTTGAAGGGGGTGTCCAACCAGTAATCACAAGCATGCCACAACTCTAGCTCCTTGGGCTTGAAGATAGAATTTTCCATTCTGGTTTAAGAATGAGTTAATTATTACCAATCCAACAGAGGTGGCCTATCCATCTGTCACAAATGACTCAAACAGCAGTTTGTCCGCCAGAAAAGTAAAACACACGAACGTACAGAAAATATAGTTCCCTTTCGATCAAGTCACTATGTTAGACTTAAAAGCTCTGATACCACAATGTAATTTCTGTATTTGTGTTAAATATTGTTCTAGATAATATTTCAGTATGATTCTGTATGAGTGGATTGACTTAACACTGTCGTAGATCAGTCAGTAGATCAGTGAATAGTCTTGGTGCGGAAATTACTCAAACAGAAGTAAAAAACACAAATATTGTTTACCCAGTTCGATACAGTGTGTATCTACGTCTGGGGGACGATCACCGATGCGTCCAATCACTAAAACATAATCAAGCGTACAACGGTAGAGAAACAATATCTCACCACAAGTGCCCCACACAAGGTACGTACCCAGTCTACACAGATTTAGTGGATTGTTGAAGATGGAGAGCCATGCATCCAAAAGTCCAAGGAAATCCCTTCTCTTGGAGAGCCCACTCTGATGCAGTCCACTTCAATGACGCTCTTGAAGGTTGTTCCCACAACCGTGTGATCACAGTGTCCTTTCGTTTAAGCAGCAGTGATTATTCTCAAGTTCATCTTCTTAAGCACCATGAACTGTATTTCTTGAGAAGGAATGGAATCGCCAGAGATGAGTAATTCTTTTAATATTTAGAGTGTTGGCTTCGAGAGATTC
>VALG01000161.1:0-21892 GCA_009835305.1 Ipomoea purpurea
AGCTAATAGTAGTTTAAAACTAAATCAAAATTGACTGATAAAGAAAACTATGTACCAGCATATAACTTACCCCGCTGAACTGAAGTAGTCAGTTAGTCTCGGCCTTTCCCTGCCGAAACCTCGAAGCACAAGAATAACACAGCCAAAGAAAGGCCGAGGAGAACAACAACCTTTGAACCCTTTTTGAAAACTGGTTTACGTATGTAAGATTGATAGTTGAAGGATGAAGATAAAACTGAAGAAATGATGTGTGTATTTATAGAGGAATGAAGGTGTTCCATTGTTAGTACGTAGAGAACACAGCTCATTAATAGTGTTGGGACCACTGTGTGCTGGTGGTTGGAGTTTATGTTTTCAATCTACACATATATCTTTACTACTTTGACTTCGTCGTCGTATGGTCACAGCAATAATTCTTTACTTCCTATTTTCATAGATTTCTTTGTTAAATAAATTCAATATTATTTATTTATTTTATGTGAGGTGATCAAATTGGTTTTGGATTGCTAGTTAGTGAAAATATATTATCAGAAGAAAATGTATTTACCGGATAAAAATTTAGTTTTAAATTTAACTGCGATAATACAAGGCAAATTATATTCATCCTATGATATATAAAAATAATAATGGGGTGACCTCTCTTCAAAGATCATCTCACCAGATCTTTATTCATAAAATAAGTCTATAATAATTTTAATGGGGAAAAAAAAACCCAAAAGAAAAAAAAAAAGCTCTAAGGTGAAAAATGCGTATAAATCTCAGTCATTGGTTAGTCAAGATCAACTGCTCTTTAAAAAGAAATTCTACACTTCTAATCAAAAATAAAAAAATAAAAGTGCATTGTAAGACAACAATGTGCACTACAAAGCCACAAAGATTACCAGCAAAATCTGAATTTGAATTGATCTTGTGTTTTGTATATATGTTGTGTGTGGTATATATGTGTCTGTGTATATATATGTGTGTGTACACACACACACACACACACACACACACACACACACAAACACACATATAATATATATTATATACTTATATATTATATATATATATAGTATATATTAAAAATTAAAAAATAAATATTATATATATATATAATATATCAATAGGGTGTGAAAAATTCTCAAGTGCGAACATGGGGTGAGATCTGCCGTTGATCAATCTAGATCAAGGGGTCAAATTAATAAATATTAAAAAAAAAAAAAAAAAAAAAAAAAAAAAAAGGGATCTAGTCGGAAAAAAGTCTAAAATGCGCACTTTAAGTGTTATAAAGCGCACCTTAAATGTTAGAATTGCACACCTTAAGTGTTAGAAAGATGCACATTAAGTGATAAAATGGCACACTTAAGTCTTAACATTGCGTACCTTCGGTTTAAAAATTGTGCCATTGGCCTTAAGTGTTACAAAGACGCATCTTAAGTAGTAAAATGACGCCTTTAACTGTAGAACTTATGCACCTTAAGTTTATAACTGACGCACTAAATGTTAAAATAGCACACCTTAAGTGTTAAAAGGTCGCACCTTAAGCTTTGAAACGACGCATCTTAAGCTTTAGAAAATGACGCACCTTAAGTTCTCAAGTGTACAACTGACGCACCTTAAGTAGTTAATATGGCGCACCTAAGTATTATATGGCGCACCTTAAGTATTAACACGACGCACCTAAGTGCAGAAATTGCACACCTTAAGTTTGAACATACGCAAAATGACTAAATTGCACTGCGTTTTTTTTTTTTTTTTTTTTTTTTTTTTTTTTTTTTTGTTAAATTTTGTTCATCCTAGAGTTGATTTTGACAGATCAATGACAATCATCTCACCGCATGTTTCACCTGGACACAATCTCTGCATCTGTTCTCAACCAATATATATATATATATTATATATATATATATATATATATATATAAATATATATATATATAATATATATTATATATAATATATATATATTCTATACTAATAAAGCCCAAGAGAGTTAGGCCTAAAATGGTAGAAAATGTGTCCGTCACAGATTTTAATCAAATGAAGGCTCAGATTGATCAGATTTTAATTTTTTTTAAATATTTACTAGTATATATATATATATAATATATATATAGAGAGAGAGAGAGAGAGAGTATAAGTGTAATGTATTCGCTAAAATAATAAAACCACTACCACCACATATTCTAAAGAATATTCTTCACAAAATATATTTCCCTAAGAAGTCATATAACTCTGAAACTTTGCTGACTTACTAGGTGATAAATCTCAACGTTGCACTTACTTCCTAATAACTCACTTACCTAGTAATCAAACATGCTGTTATGGAATTCTTTAATTATTTGATTGTCATATTTTTTTAAAATTAATTGATGACAAATAGATGAACATTAACCATTTAACCACAACTCTCAATGGTAAACAATAATACCAAGTTACGAATCGAAAGGAACTGAACTTGACCGACTTAGTCCACGCACATCAGACATCTACACTATTGACGCATACTCTCAGCCACTAAAATTTTGAGACTTCACCAGCTCCGTGACCTAACATTTTAATAAATTAATTTGTAAAAATTTTTGATTTAGTCTAATCGCATCCATAATGGTGCTTCCTCTTCTTGTCATGTCATATTTACGACTCTTTAAAAAACTTTATTTATATTACAGTAAATTGATTCATTACGTAACATCTAGAACAAATCAACCATTAAAATAAACATTTCTATGAACTGTATATTCCTTTTTTAATATATACTCATTTGATGTTGAGCGGTACTATTCTACTTTAATATTATATTACACTTTTATTTTCTATTAATATGATATATGCTCTGGTTAATTACAAAAAAAATGAGTAACATTTTTTTTTACTTAGTTTTTCATTTTAATAAAGTTTAGAAATGTCATGCAATGTTTGTTCAATATGAGTACTTGGCCAAAAGAAAAAGGGAAAATATATATGCTACTTAAACCGTAACAACCCAGTAAATGGGTGGACAGTTATAGCCATTTGACCAAGCTTGCCTATCTTGCTTGCGCCCGAGCACCGAGCTCGGCCATGGATGCTCTAGGCTGAGCACTGAGCTCAACTTTGGCCGCTCGAGGCTGAGCACCGAACTCGATCGGCATTGGCCGCTCGAGGTAGAATGTTGAGCTCGGCCTTAGTCGCTCCAGGTAGAGCATTGAGCTCGGCTTTTGACATTTGTGTCGAGCGCGGCTTCAGAGCTCAAGGATAAGCCTTTGGTGCATGAGGTTGCGGCCGCTTGGGTCAGCCTTGGGCCTAATCTCGGACATTGCTTGGATTGCCTTGACCTATCTAGTACTATTCTACATGACTATTGACACTACGAGTGTCCCCGTTTGGCGGTAAAAGTTGGCGGATGCAAGCGGGAGGGAGCGGATCGCTCCGGAGGAATAAGGTTGGACTTGGTGTACAAGGGTGGCACTAGGAGGTAAAGGTTGGAACCATGTAATAAGGTTGGTCGGGAGAGAATGGTTGGAACAGGGCATACGGTTGGAATTTGGTACTCATCTTTGAATGTATTCTTGTTCTCATGTTCATGAGTTGACCTTATGATTGTCTCTTGATTGATTATCGTATGATGTATCTTGTTTGTTGATCATGTTGCTTATGTTGTTCTTGTTGGTTATTAGTAATCTGTTGAGATTGGTCTTTGACTAAGAGTGACTTGATGTTGAGATCTCTATATCTATATTTATAATATGTTTCTCAACGTGTATTGGTGGGTTACGAGCTTTATTTACTGACGGGTGATATCCCTTATGTTTTGCAGGTTTTGAGTACATCGAGAAAGCACGTTAGATGTGGATCGAGATAGCGTAGCTTATCTTTCTATAGTTTAGTTTTGTGGCCTGTGAGCCTAGACTTATGAATTGTTACCAATGATGATTTGGTTTTAGATTCTAGCATGTGCATCTATAGATAGATAGATGTGGCATAACATCCTCGTATTGATATTAGCTTCCGCTTGATTTATTCTAATAGATAGATTTATCTGCATGATTTAAGTTTTTAAATTTTGCTAAAATCGGGGGTGTTACACTCGCCCTCGCCCAATTAGCTAGTTGCTTGAGGTCGAGCACTGAGCTTGGTCTTGGCTGCCAAGGCCGCTTAAGGCTAAGCTGCCTTGGCTATTTAAGGCCGAACACCGAGCTCGACCTTGTCACTCTAAGTCGAGCGTTGAAGCTCGCCTCGTGGCCTCGAGGTCGGCCATGGGCATCTGCTTTGGGGAAACTAAAGGCCGGTCACCAGTTGTTAGCCTTCGTAGACGAGGCGCGATCACTGGGGTTGGCTTGTAGCCAACCTAGAGGTTGGCTCTTGTTGCCTTGATTGTCTCCTAAGGTCGGTTTGCGCCTAAATCCCTCCCCAATATATCCATCAGTTTTAAGAAGATGGCGAAACGTAGTTTACAACTTCAAGGAACAACAATTATTTAGAAGAAGTTGAATTACAAAGGTCACACAACACACACACACACACACACACACACACACACAACACACACACACACACACACACACACAACACACACACACACATTATATATATAATAAAGTGTGTGGGATTTGTGATTCATTTTAAAATCTTAAGGTGCGATTTGTGTTCTTAAGGTGCTTTGTTTGTGTGCAGTGGCGGTCCGAGAAAATCATGTGAATGAAGTTAGAAATGTCAATGACAAAATATTAAACAACCATAATAAGGTTAAATAAAAATACATTATAAATTACAATATATTTATCAGAAATATGAAACATAATCAATTAGATAAAATAATTTGAATAACAATAATATTCATAAATACTTTTAAATTTTAATTTCTTTTAGTTAGATCGATATTTTCTAAATTAATTCGAATACAATAAAGTATATTATAAACTTGATACTACATTAATAAATGATTTATAAACTAGACTAAAAGAGCATTATTTGTTAATTAAATAAGGGTCAAATAAGGCCATCGAACTGCACCACAATAAAACAATTAGGCCACTGAACTTAAAAAAACTAACAATTAAGTCCCTAAAACTAAATCAATTTCAAACATTTTCCCAATTTGAAGGTTTCCAACAGGTCAACAGGTTACCTCGCCAAATTAATTATTTTTTAAAAAAATAAATTTTAAAAATTATTAGTTTTAAATTAAACTAAAAAAAAATAAAAAATGGAATCCAACGGAGATTACCGTCTTCGGCCGGTACCCAGTTTTTTTTTAAAGTTTAATTTAAAACTAATTAATTTTATTTTTAAATTTTAAAATTAATTAATTGGAAGGTGACCTGTTGACCTGTTGGAAACTTCAAATTGAAAAATTGTTTGGAAAATTGATTAGTCTAGGGACCTAATTGTTGGTTTTTTAAGTTCAGTGGTCTATTTGTTTTATAGGGTGCAGTTCGATGGCCTATTTACCTTATTCCTTAAATGAATTATAAAAAGTAAAGACTAAAAATATTTAAAACCCATGACATAAGCATTTATAACATAAATTTTAAAATTCAACGAACTAATTAAGCTACTCCAAACCAATTAATATTTAACATAAATATACGATTTTATTATAATATTTGAAGCTATATGATGTTATACATATAACATACATCCTAATTATATAAATAAGCTATTGGTCTGGAAAATTAAATGTTTGGTAAGCAACATTTACTTTTCAGTAAGACCATAATAATTTGTATTATATTAATGGTTATGTGAAATAAATGGTGATAATCAAATTTAATTTTCACAAGACAATAATAATATTGTTAATTATAATAAAAAAAAACCCCAAAAAAAAAAAATTACAATAATAATATAATAATATAATTGCAATATAATAATGATAATGAATTTCACCTAACAGTTTTTAATATATATTACTATATATATATATATATATATATTATATATATATAATTAAATTATATATATATATATATATATAATTATATATTTATTATTGTATTTATTTATATTTCAATTTCTAACTGGCAAATTATTATGTGAACGATGGTCATGAATATCAAATACATTTTTAATATATTAAAAAATATACATTATTTTTATATTGAAAGTACTTACATACATGATATAATGTACCTTAGTTATTTAAAATATACTTTTTATTGCGATGCAACTCCAAAGTTCATAGTTGAATTAATATATGGCAATAGCTAGGCGGTCTATATTTAAGTTATTGTTGATGTGCATATTGAGGACTACGGAGGACAAAGATGCGTTATTCATGGATTCATTGGATACTATCCAACAACACTCCCCAATTTAAATTGACGTGAAGTAGGCTTAGTAACATTTAAGATTATATTTCTCGAATTATTAGTTCTGCAATCTTTTATTGATTACACACCTTAATTCGATAGTATTTGGAAGAAAAAAATCAATGTTCGAATAAGATGTGTGATTTTGGTCTTTAAAGGTCAATTGTATGTTGCTACATCTTAGGGGTTAAAAATCCTCAAAGGTCTAAAAATTTTGATCCGTGGTGACTCTAAAATTGTAATTCAATTAACTATTAGTGGTTTACTAAGTTCTTAAAATTTGTAATATTAAATACTATGTACTAAATTTTTAATATAGTTTAAGATTTGTAGTAATCACCCACCTTAAATATTATTTTAATTGTAAATATATTTATGTTCATAATTTTAACATAGGAATTCACACATAATAATTATTAAATAACAAAAATTTTATATATGATAACTCATTAGGGTATATTTTTATAACATATTTCCGTTCATCGCACGGGATAAATAGCTAGTATATATAAAGGGGTGGGTGAGGGGAGTGGGGGCAACCTGCCCCCCACTTTGGGTCCGCCCATGTTTATGTGTCTAAGTGTGCGTGGTGATTTGTGTCGTAAGTTACACCATGTTAATGCTTAAGATGCGTCGTCTACCACCACAACCCTAACCGAAAGCATCACCCGGCACCCTTTCCCTATATATATATATATATATATATATATATAGGTATATATATATATATATATATTATATTATAAGTATATATGAATATATATATAATAAAAGGAGGCCCGGGGGAAAGCCAAAAAAACTATCTATACTCTCATGGGAACCCTCCCTAGATTAGGTTATATATGAACGTGAACGCAAAGGTTAAAGAAACGGAAATAAGCTAAGTGAATGGCAACCTGCTGTTTTATTTTGATAAAGATAATGCGTAGTGATACACTTCCACTAACATGCATTAAATATTGATAATTTATTAACAGATTTGCGACAATTTCTACTAAGAGATTTCACACGCATGTAACGGTGGCAATATATGTATATAGGTAGTACACCACACAGTACTCTCACGCATTAGCGGTGAGGCTTAAGCTTAAGGCTTGGGTGCTTCCCATGGCCTGCCCCTTGTATGAGCAGCATTACTGCACCCCGTGGTGGTGGCCATGGCCGCAACAACCGTGTTTGCATCCTCCATCAAAGGGCTTCCCGCCATCCTCCATGGCTGCCCTTGTATGAGCCGCAGTTACTGCAGCCGCCGTGGTGGCCATGCCGCAGCAACGTGTTCGCACCCCTCCACCGGCCGTGGTGGTGCTTTGTCATCTCCAACAACCCCATTTGCTTTCTCAGCTTTTGTTGCTGCATGCACCGCCAACATATAGATGGGTATAATTAGTTAATCAAATTTTCAATAAAATGTAAGGTTCAAAAATTGTATATTCCTGTTCTTCAAAAAAAATTGTATAGTCTCCATAGAAAGGAAAGTCTTTTACAGGCTCATGATTCATGATATGTTGCAAATACAGGGTTTTATACTAATATAAACACATCCAACTAGTATATATGATCTGTTACTATTCTAAATGGCTGGCCACAAGTTTGATCAAACCCCGGTGATAGGATAAGTATAGAACATTTATTTACTACCTTGTAAATCAAAAATAGACCCCCACCACTTATAATTATACGTCAAAATAGTCACTTAAATATCATTTTAGCTAATTTAAGTGATCCGGTCCTTTGTTCAAAAAAAAATTTCATTTTAGCTAATTTTTACAATTCGGGTGTTTGGTAAATAGTTGTTAGTTGACAGCGGTTAACTAATTGTATTAGTGTGTTTCATTACTTGATAGCATTAGTTGATTGTAGAAATATGTTTGGTAAATTAGCTGTTAGCTAATACATTACATGCAACATGATTTTCTTAAAAAGCTGATCGAAAAAGCTGATTTGATTAAATTTTTTAATTTGAACATTTTGAAGTAATACGCCATTACATAAAAAACTAATTAATCAAACACTTATATTGACTGTTTAACTAAATCAAACAGTTAATAGTGGTTAAATAAGTAGAATTTGACAGATAAGTTAACTGTGTTATCAAATAAGACCAATATAAAAAATAATATGCAAAACACCAACACCAAGTCACCCACGCACGCAAAAGCCAACTAGAAGTTCGAATGTCATTTTTATAGTATGAGTGTTAAAAAATTAAATGAATTGCATTCTGATCTTAGATTTTGGTTACTAAAATGTTTGAGATTGCTACTAGAAGCTAAGAAGAAAAAAAAAAAATTAAGTTGTACACTAGCTTGTAGCGTATGTGAAATATGTTAAACTTACGATTAAATGAAGTAGTAGTCGTCTCGGCCATTTCTCTGGCCGTAACCTCGAAGCGATCATGGAAGACACGACCAAAGAAAGGCCGAGGAGAACAACAACCTTTGAACTCATTTTATGTTTTTTACTATGTAAGATTGATAGTTGAAGGATGAAGAAAAATGAAGAACTCACGAGTGTATTTATAGGATGTACGGGAAATTAAGAAGAAAGAATTATAGTCCGTATAATATTTCCTATTCATGTGGAGTCCTTGTTTGGCAAAAAATATTTCTAGGACGGGAATAATGGAAATTCTACTTATAATAATATCTAACTATACATAAAATGTGGGAGAAAGTGGAGTTGTTATACCATGGACCAGGTGGACCCTGGTTCTAAACGATGTATAAAATTGTGTATTTTTAGTATTAGAATTGTGATTTTTAGAATATCAATTGTGTTTTTAAGTCAAAACACAGAGAGTTTGGGAATACAATACAGGGTCATCAAAGCTTAATCTGTTAATATTGTGTGACTGTAGTATTTGAAAGAACTTGTGAATACAAAACAGTACAAAGTAATCAATTAGATATATGTTCACATCGTTTCGTAGTTGTAAATTGTGAATTTTTAAAAGATAAATTATGAACATTTAGTATGTAAATTGTGAAGATTTGTGCACAATCGACGGAATAATTTGGCGAGAAAGTCATAACCAATATTTTTCTCTTTGTCCGTCCAATTTTTATTTTTATTTTTAATCAAGAGTTAGGACTTAGGAGCATTATACATTGATATTTTGTGTACAAAATAGCCCATGTTGTTATAATTTATGTTACAAACTCCCTCATATTCTCAATTTATATCGTGAACCAGGGTCCACATAGCATTGTCAATCCTGGATCAAAACAACGTCGTTTGATGTTTAAGTTTTAACAGGTTCTATAACTTCTGTTTCTCATGTTTCAACACAAATTTTAATTTATTTTAGGTACTGAATCCTTACGCTTAATGTACAGAATTGCATAACATGATGGACAAAAACACATAACACGAGATACATACATATGTTTTCTATTTTACTTATTCTCAAATCTGATTTATGTAAATAATTTATGTCCTATATGCACATAATTTCATAATACAAGACATAAATTTTAAAATAGACACACAATATGTTTTGTGTTATACAACTACTAATCAATTTCAGGTACAGAATACTTGCTTAATGTACAGAATTGCATAATATGATGTACAAAAACGCATAACACAAGATACATACACATGTTTTCTATTTTACTTATTCTAGATCTGATTTATGTAAATAATTTATGTCCTATAGGCACATAATTTCATAATACAGACATAAATTCGTAAAATAAGACACACAATATGTTTTGTGTTTTACAACTACAAATCAATTTCAAAATTTCGCTTAATGTACAAAATTGCATAACATGATGTACAGAAACGCATAACACGAGATACATACACATGCTTTATTTAAAATAAATTAAAAAAAAAAAACATTCTGTAACGCGAACTGAACAACAAACGATCGCCGTTAAAATTAAAGTTCAAAATGACGTCGTATAGGACCAGGGTCCACAGTGCACTCACCAAGATTGATTCTATTGTTTGGTTGGTAGACCTGGAATTATTAAAAGTATTGATCCCATTGTTTTGTTGGTTTAAAATTGTACGAAAAATAAAAATTATAAAGATCAATATACCCCTCCACAATAAATTATGATAATAAAAGTAGCAATGGTTTTTAAATTAAATATTAATTATTACGGAGTATAATTTATAAATTATAACATCATAAAATAAAATATTATAATTATATATTTTATTATTATATAATAATTATTATTATACATATTTGTCTAAGGGTAATTAAAAAAAAAAAGTTCAATGAGGACAAAAATTGTTCTACCAAGTGATAAATTGTTCTCTCAAAATAGTTAACACATCAACTATTAGCTAATTGTCAAACACTATCTTACTATATTTTCATGGACAGTTCGTCTAGCTTATTTTGTTAATGAGCTTTTGCCCTTGAGTTGTCATCAATCACTAAAAACACTAAACACATTTTGAAGATATTAGAGAATATTATAACATAAAATAAATTTGTTACGTCCATGCCCCAAAAATGAAATTCATGCAATCTAAGTGGCACACGGGATATTACAAAAAACACTATTCTCTCTCCCTCTAGTTAAGGTTTTCTATCCTTACCCTCCCTAAGACTTTAGAGTTTCGGTCGTTTTCTTCGTGTTTTTTCACGTTTTCCCAACGGTTTGCAAGCTCCAGAGTTACTGTCATTTTCTTCGTGTTTCTTCACGTTTTCCCAACGGTTTGCAAGCTCCAGTAAGCGCGGATCGTCCCATCTCAAGGAGCGTCGCCCGGTGACGGCAAGGTTTTTCTAGTTCGTGTTTTTGCTGCGTGTGCTAGGGTTTCGAAAGGGGTGCCGGCTGCATGGGTTCACGTAATAGAGAGGTTGTGGATGGTTTATCGACGCGATGGGCTGATATGGTCCTCGAGGACGAGGAACTGGGAGTTGAGGTCGTACCAGCATCGCCGGTAGTCCCGGAGGCCACTTTGGCATCTTGGACGGTTGTGGGTTGTTTTCTTACGCAGAAGTTGATCAAGGTTAAATTCATGAGGCAAGTCATGGCTGGCGTTTGGAAGCCGGTGAAGGATGTGGTGATTTCTAAGGTCCAACCGAATATTTTCCAGTTCGTTTTCTATCATAAGACGACATGGTACATGTGTTGGATGAGGGGCCTTGGTCGTTTGAGAACATACAGTACCCTAATCTGTAGGGAGCTGGGGGGGAAGGACAACTGCTTGGTTCTTTTATTAAGGTTGATGACAGGCATTTGGGGGACCCCTAAAAGCTTTCTACCGTGTAAGAGTGTCTATCCCGGTGTCAAGACCACTAAAGAGGCGTATGAAGTTGATTCGCTGTGACAAGAGTTGGGGCTAGGTCAATCTTAAGTACGAGCGGTTGCACACCTTTTGCTTTTTCTGTGGCTATCTCGGCCACTCAAAAAAGTTCTGTCTACAAACTCGTGACTGAGACTTGCCACCTGAGCTTTACCCGTATGGTTCTTGGATGCGTGCGAGCCAGCCTAAGAGACCGAGAGCGGTCGGTGACCCCTAGTATTGCCATCGACGGGACCTACCACGCCTGATTCCGGTGTCGCACAACCGGCTGGTGGCGTGACCCTACCAGATTCGACCGAGAGTGACAAAGATGGGAGGAGTGAGAGGCAGTGGAGTATGGATACAGACAGTGGTGTGGTGGCGTTGTATAAGCGCTGGTAGGGGAATGAGGGAAGTAGAATTTGGAATACGGATGTGATCATGGCTAACGGTTCAAAAAACGTGCAGCAAGCGGGTTCTGGTCCCTAGGCCCGCCCGTCCAAATGAGTACCCTTTGTTGGAACTGTCGTGGCTTGGACAATCCACGAACAGTTCGGGAAGTGATGGATATGGTGTCCTGTAAGAAGCCCGACTATGTGTTCTTGATGGAAATCATGGTCAACCGTGAACATGCGAAGAGGTTACGAGTTAAACTTGGATACGAAGGTTTGTACTATGTGGATTGCATTGGCTTGTGTGGTGGTCTGGCACTGTTATGGAAAATGAATAATACAGCAAGATTAATCAGTTTCTCTAAGAGCCATGTGGATGTGGAAGTTTCTGTTGATGGCCTTGCACTTTGGCGTATGACGTGTTTTTATGGGTTCCCAGAGAGAAACTTGAGGAGTGATTCGTGGGATTTTCTGAGATTGCTAGCTAGCCAGTTTTTGCTCCCTTGGGTTGTTATTGGAGACTTTAACGATCTCCTTTATCAGTCTGAGAAACGGGGAAGGGTTCCACATCCTAAGAGTCTCCTTCGCGGTTTTGAAGAGGTTCTTGATGAGTGTGGCTTGTTGCAGTTCCTGATAAGTCTCAAAATATACAAAGTTTCCAGTAGTTGTTCTAAGGAGTTATGCACTAGTTTTAACTTAGAAGTCGCGTTTTTAGAGCAAAATAGCCTAAAAGTACAGCTTAGCACAGAAATACCTTCCCGATTACATTTTATCTATTTTCAGGTTTTTGTGGACAGAAAACGTGGTGAAAAGGGCGAAAATAAGCAAATCCGAGACAAGTGCGCGAACGAGGACCGAACACATCGGGACTACGCACGAGAAGAGGGACGGAATGGGAATTAATTCTCATTCACGCCCCTCCTCACGGCGTGAGGACACCGTGAACGGCGATTTAAGACAGCGGACGAAGAGCTCAACACGGACGGATTATATCCCATTCACGCCGGCTTCATGACGTGAGGTCGTGCGTGAATAGGAGTGTGAACCAGATTGGGGTATTTAAGGGCAAAAATCAACATTTGGAGGGGAGGCCAATTTTAGTTCTACTATTTTTAGAGAGAGATTCTAGAGAGAAGCTTTAGGTTAGGTTTAGTTTTCTTCCTTTATTTCTAGGGTTTTAGCCAAGATCCAATTAATATGTAAAGGAGATTTGAAGATTTGGTGAGGTTGTAGCTTGGATCTTTATTCCCTACCATCTATTGAAGAGATCTAGCTTGGATTTGGGTAAAAACTATTCTTGTTCTTCTTTGATAATATCTTGTTTTGCCTATTTGCTATTGCTTGATCTTGATTTTTATAATGATTGGGTAGAATTCTAGTAGTGGATTGGATCTCATTTATTTGTGCTAAGTATGTAATGATCTATTTGTTTGGCTTTGTGTTCATGTCTTGTTGTGAAGAGACTTTGTATGGACTCTTGTGTATGGTATACAACATATGCTTGAGGTTTGAGTAGGATTAGGTCGACAAGAGATTGTGGCCTGGACCTAGACTTGTCTCCTTGCATTTCCCGCCCTCAGATCCGAGAGGATAAGGCTCGGAATGAGATGTAGACAAAGTGTTTGTTGAAATGTCTCATAAGGAATGTGGTCACGGAACGATGGTTCCACACCTATGAAAGACCTAGTAATCGAGCGGTGAACGACATTGGAAGTCATCTTGCTTGATTAGATCAACACTAGCCCAGATTCACCTCACACGCACAAAGGAATGAGAATTCCGATCCACTACAATTTCTATTTTATAGTTTCTCTTTTATTTCTGTTTCATTATTTTCTTTATTATGTGTTCCAAATACACTCTCTTGAACACATGCTCGAACCTACGCTCCTTGCGCCTAGTTATCCCTCTTGTTATGCACTGCGACACTTGATTGCCTTGCACTCTATTTACTTCATTTCAGTGCCATCCTTGAGTACGACACTCGGGGTGGTTCTCACCTCACCCCATTTTATCACCATTACACCTCAAATCCTCACACGACCATGTCACATCAAATCTTTTTGACGACGCTTCTAAAATGAGAACCGTAAACGAAAAGCGTCCGGTCAGTTGCCTACAGAGGGTTACCCGTTTACCTGGGAACGGGTCGTGGGACGGAGGCATGGGTGGAGGAAAGGCTAGATAGGGTCGTGACATGTAGTGGATGGCGTGATATGTTGGAAGAAGCCAAGGTGGTTAATATTTTGGCTCGCAATTCAGACCACTCGGCTCTCTTTCTTGGCCTTGCAGGTTCGGGGAGTAAGGGAGGAGGTGGTAAACGAAGCTTCTATTTTGAAATGGCCTGGCTTTTGGACAGTGGTTGTCATGAGGTGGTGGGGCAGGCGTGGAGTGAAGGGGAGGGGAGTGGCCTTTTAGACAGTTTCAAAATATGCGGGCTTCGGCTTCAGGGCTGGGGTGGTGACCGATTCCACATGTTTGGTAAGTAGATTAAGTTGTTGCGTGCTAAGCTGACATCCCTGCGTGGTTGTACACATCTGTATGCTTTGGCCGATTATCAGACAGTCGAAGCTGAGCTGAATCATCTTGAGGCTCAGGAGGATATCTTTTAGAGACAAAGAGCGAAACAACACTAGCTACGAGGGGCGGATGTGAACACCAAATTCTATCATAGGTATGCTTCCTCTCGTAAACGTAAAAATACTTTGTCTAAGATAAAAGATAATAATGGGACTTGGGTTAGGGATTCTGCTAATGAATGCTGCTGATTCTGGATTACTTTGCGAATATTTTTCAATCTGGTAGTAATGCCCCTAATGATGGATCCTCTTCTTTAGAAATATTACTCCCAAAATTTCCCAAGCTCAAAATAATACCTTGCTTCGTCCCTTTTGAGGCGGAGTAGGTTAAGGTGGCCCTTTTTTTTATGTTCCCGGACAAAGCCCCAGAGCCAATGGGATGAACTCAGGGTTCTACAACACTTTTGGATGTAGTGGGGGTGGATGTAAGCTTCCTTTGTGCTACATTGCTTGCATTCTGGTTCCTTTCCGCGTGGGGCTGAATGAGACTAATGTTGTGTTAATCCCAATGAAGAAAGTCCTTAGTTTGTATCTAAAATTGAGGCCAATAGCGCTCTGTAATGTGGTTTATAAAATCATGGCGAAGATGATTGCGAATAGAATGAAACCCCTACTTTGAATGTGTGATATCTGAGTCCCAAAGTGCTTTTATACCTAACAGACTTATAACGGATAATATACTCATTGCTGCTGAGATTGGTCATTTTTCTGAATAGAAAACAGTGTAGTCTTGTTGGTTGGGGGGCTTTAAAATTGGATATAGCTAAGGCCTATGATAAAATGGAGTGGTCCTTCCTTCGTCGTAATGTTGATTTCCCCGGGGTTTGCGGATAGGTGGATGGATTAATTATGTTGTGTGTTTCAACTGTCTTGTATAATATTCTGGTCAATGGTGCGAAAGGTGGGGATGTTAGGTCGACTCGTAGTTTAAGATAGGGGGGCCTCTCTCCTCATATTTGTTTATTATTTGTACAGAGGGTGTTTCCCTTCTCTTGCAGAATGCTCAGGATCAAGGGTACATTCATGGTTGTCGTGTGGCCAGGGGTGCCCCAGCCATTTCACACTATTTTTTGTAGACGATAGCCTTTTGTTCTTTAAAGCTAATTTTCAGGAAGCCAGTGTTATTAAATAGTGTTTGCAAACTTATGAAAACCTGTCTGGCCAGTCTGTTAATTTTCACAAGTCAAGTGTTTGTTTCAGCAAGAACACTAAGGGAAGAGGATTGTGCAGAGGTGGCTGGCGCGCTTGGGGTGGCCCAGGCTCCTAATTTTGGTAAATATCTTGGTCTACCCTATTTATTGGAAGAAATAAGAGATTGATTTTTTTCTTATATTATTGAGGAGAAAATTCAGCAACAGATTGGGTCCAGGAAGAAGAAATTACTATCATAGGCAGGGAGGGAAATATTGTTGAAAAGTGTGGTCCAAGCTATGCCTACTTTTTCAATGAGTGTTTTCCTTTTAATTGACTTTGTGTGCTTGACTATTAAAGATGTATGAATAGGTACTAGTAGGTTGGTGGTGGTGCTAATGGAAGAGGTATTCATTAGATGGTTGGGACAGGCTATGCAAGCCAAAGTTGCTGGTGGTTTTGGGTTTCAATGATCTGCGGTACTTTCAACCTGGCTATGCTAGGGAAGCAGGCATGTTGTTTCCTTATCAACCTGAATCGTTGGCTGCCCGTGTTTACAGGTCAAAGGTATTTCCTAAGGGCTCATTTATTGATGTTACTATAGGAATAATCCTAGCTACTGTTGGAGGAGTATTATGGCTGCGAAGGGCTCATTTGCACGGGTGTCAGACGAAGGATAGGTAATGGTGATTCTACTTTAATTTGGGAGCACCCTTGGTTGCTTGACCCAGACCCACCCCATGATCAGCACTACTATGCTACATCAATTGGTGGGATCAAGGGTCTTTGGGCTAGTGGACCAAGATACTCTTACTTGGGACTTGTCTATTCTTCAGGATATTTTTGACCCTAGTGATGTGAACAGAATTTTGAGGGTGCCGGTGTGCCCATCATATGTAGACTCTTGGTATTGGTATAAGGATATTAGTGGTTTTTATTATGTGAAAAATAGTTATAGATCTTTGATTGGTGAATATGTTGCCCCGAATACTTTTGATAAATGGACAACCCTATGGAAGTTGAAAATCCCCAAAAAATGAAAAATATTTCTTTGGAGAGCTATCAGTGGTATTCTCCCCCACCACAACAAATCTCCTTATAAAGAGGGTGGAAGTGAACCCAGCATGCCCAAATGTGTGTTACTTTTTCATGAAGATGTTATGCACTCCCTTGTTGAGTGTGACTTTGCAAAACGTGTTTGGCATGAATCCCACCTCCTCATTGTTTGTGTGAATGGTGGTTTTTTTCTCAGAATGGTTCCAGAATGCTATGTGTATGCTGGCGTCAGATATCCTTGTTTATCAACTCTGGGTGCAAGGAATGGAGCAGTTTGGGATGCATGTTTACCACCACCGCGAAGGGTATGGTGTCGCGCTGCTGCAGCCGCCACGGCATGGGCTTCGGCAGCAACCTCCTCGCCCTCTCCAGCTTCGCAGCAGCATGTAATGCCCCACCCTCCTCCCGGCGACCTTTGGAGTCATGCTCTTTCTCGGTGGAGGGCCTCTTCTTGGCAGCGGCAAGCGACTCTCTTCTTCATTGTTCGGATTCTCTCACGGCGGAAGCACTAGCATGCAAGGAGGCACTATCTTGGTTGAGAACCGCTCTGTTCAGTCCGTAGCTCTTCATACAAATTGTCGTGTTCTCAAACGCTACATTACAGCATTAACAGCTTTTCCAAGATCGTATGCAGGGGTCGTTGTTGATGATTGCAAGACTGTCATGTCTACTTTTATTTCGTGCTCTCTATTTTTTTTTATTCATAGACAGTTTAATTAAGTTGCTCACTTTCTAGCTTCTAAAGCCATCTCTCAGGCTAATTTTTTTGTACTGGGACGTTGTCCCTCCTGACTTTGTTTTTACCCCTTCTACAGTAATGTCAATTTCATGTTGTTTTGCTTTCAAAAAAAAAAAAAAAAAAAAGTGGCACGCGGGATCGGGCCGGTAGTGATGTTTGCATGCCTAGCTGAAAGCTAGCAGCTAATAAGTTAAATAATTGAAATTAGAATGTTTGGTAAAATTAATTGTTGAATTAATTTATAAGTGTTAAAGACATAAAAAGATAAACTAAGAGATATTAAGATTTTGATTAATAAAAGGTAGATGATGTCTTTTTTGTAAATTAATAAAGAAAAAAAAAAAAGTCATGAGCTTAATTTGAAATACAACTTGGGTTAACGTTTCAAAATAAGCTATTATTTTAAGCTCATCATAGTTTACCAAAAAGAGGTTATAGCTTATGTATACCTTAAAATAAGCTCTAAACTCTAAAATAAGATCTACCAAACAGAGTCTAGTATGAGAGATTCTTATTGTACAGTGGTCTGTAGGAAATTTTAATACAAATTAATTTGCCAAAGATCTTGTGGTTCAATAGCATCAACCTACTCTCTTAAAGTAGAGGTTGTGGGATCAAACTTCAGTGGACGTGATATTGACTCTTTGTCCTTTAATTGGTAAAGAAAGTAAGTGTAAATATTGTAAAAGAGTCACTAGTACTAAAAAAAAAAAAAAAAAAAAAAAGGCACTCACATTTACATTTTGCTTAACATATATATTTAGCATTGGTAGCAGGTGCACACCAATTCAAACTTTTTGAGTTCATTTTTAAGATAATAAATATATTTTTATTCTGTGGGGAACATTTGAGTTATTATATTAACTAGTAATTCATCCGCGCGATGCACGGAAAAAAAATTATGTTATTATAAATATAAATATAAAATATAAAATAAAAATATTTTAAATATTTAATATAATAATATTTTTGAGCTTCCATTGGTCAAGTATGTATTATTTTATAGAATAAAAAATTATAATTATAATTAAAATTAAAATTTTGTATGGTCAATATAATCTCTAATTATGTATATATTCAAATAAACTTATAGAAAGAATTTACATATATTACATTGTTTGTATTCTTAATTGTATTTCATCTATATTATAATTTTCACAATACGAATAATACCTAAGATAATTACATTTTGAAAAAAAATTTAAATTTTGTATGAGTAAATTTAAACTCTTTTTTTATATGATTATATAATATATTCTTTATGCACATGGTCATTCCATAAACCCATGCTCATGTCTATAGTTAAGAATCACTTTTGTGAGATCCGCGCCCCAATTTTATTTATTTTTAAGTCTTTACGTTAGAAATCAGAAAACATTAAGAACTCATACGGATTATATACATTATATATTCCCCGCGCGCCCGCCCCCGCCCCCCTACAGTTTTATTTATGGTTCAAATGATTTTTTTTTTTTTAATTCTGAAGTCCCCTAATAGTTGCATGGGCCCACACTGGCCCGGCCAACAGGCAGAAAAATTTAAATCGAGGAGAGAAAAATTAAAAAAACAAAATAGATTAAGAAAAACGAAACTTAAAAAAAAAAAAAAAATAGCATATATAAAAAAAAAAAACTATGCACCAGTATTCAGAATACAAAGAAATAGACTTTCAATAAATCGAAAAAAAATAAAGCTAATGGGAAGAATTCATGTTTTTACAAATTAACTGCAAACATCCTTTTATGATAATTATAATAATAATAAAACCAACATTAAAAAAATAAATAGCTATATATATATAATCATATAAAAAAAAATGTGTGAATTAAGCAGTTTAAATTTACTCCATACAAAATTCTTGAAATTGCTTCCAAATGTAGTTACTTAGTTATTATTCGTATTGTGAAAATATAATTAATGAAATACAATTTAAGATATCAGTAATATGTTAAAAAAAGAATAACATTACAAAAAAAAAGATTATAGATGCACAATAATTAGGATAATTCAAAATCATAACAAATTTTAATTTTAACTTTTAAATTGAATTGTATCTCATAAAGTAATCACAATACTTGACCAAAATGAAGCTCAAAAATTTATAAAAAAAAAAATCAAAAATAATAATATATATTTTAATTTTTCTATTTTTATTTAATTTATAAATAACATAATATTTTCTTTTTTCGTGCCATCGGCGCGTGAATTGAATCTAAGTTTATTACTGGTAATCCCAAGAAGCAAATAACAAAGCCGCATGATCCCTTCATTGCAAAAAAAGAAAAAGAAAGATATATAAATTTATAAGAATCGTTTCATATTTCTTTATTCGAATCCAGAATCTTAATCCTATTATTAAAATTTAATACTACCATTAATTCAAAATGTATTTTGTTATTGGCGGAAACAATCAGCTAAAAAAAAAAAAAAAAAAATAATATCAAAAGTGGTTTATATAATAGATGATAGCTATTTTAAAAAAATAAAATAATATAACAATACAAAGATGACATAATATCAACTCAACCAAATATAATGTTGTACATCAATTACTTCCAATACCATATAGCTTTTAATTAAGAGCTAATCCCACATACATATAGTTTTCTATTTAAATCTTTTTTTTACCAACCGCGCTAATAAAAATCACAAAAAAATAAATACACCAATAATAAATAAAATAAAATAAAAAATTTCCGTATGAAATTAAAAAAAAAAAAAAAAAAAACATTATAGTTAAATGAAATCTTACTGGAAAACTAATCGCCTGAGAAATGGATCTTCTCAAACATCTACTTGGACTCTGGGAGTTCATGTCCAAAATTGCCACCGTTCTGTCCCATTTTTAGTTAAACTCGCGCGGCATTCCATGAAGGACGCTAAAGAATCCAATCATAGTGGGACACCACGATGGGCATTGGGATTGTGTGACAAAACCAAAATAGATATAATGATCAACAAATATAAATAAAATAAGAGCCCATTATTATCAAAATCACCTAGGCGGCGCCTAGGCGCAACTAGCGTTCACTTTTCCTATTAGACGTGGCTCGAAAATTGGTGGACGTTAAAGTGCGAATTTGGTGGAATTTGGCGAATTGCTAGTCCGGTCGATTTCGCCCGACTGGTGTCTGGTCCAGTCGTACCTTCATTCGACTAGTTTTGATACTGAAATCATCTGGATGATGAAGTATAGAGTATTTCCATACGAGTATTGAGTTTTATCTTTTATATTGTTTTTGAATATTATGATTATGAATTCATTATTGTCATTTATTGATAATTGTGTTATTTTGATTGGTATGTTGAAACAGCCTCTATTAAAATTGTCAAACTTGCAAGTCTGTCACTATTTTTTTTTTGGCGCGCCTAAGCGGCGCTAGCACTAGCGCTGTCTGGGCGCCCGCTAGCGTCCTTAACGCTACTGCACTTTGTTCACAAAACTACTCATTACAACTCATATTTACATCATAATAAGTAATGGTTGCAGTAGGCGGCTGGCACTAGTCGGGTGGCCCCAGGCAGTGTCCTAGTTGCTAGGCCGATCTCGGCGGGCGCAAAAACAGTTGGCCGACTTGCAGTTTTGACAATTCTTAATCTGATTTTTCTTCAACCTCAATCAAATACACCATCAAATTAAATTAAATAATGATAATTCCACAGTCCATAACATCAAAAATTATTAAAAAAAATAAAATTACTCAATATGAAATACTCTAATACTCAATCATCCAAAGATTCATTACGGTATCAAATAGTCTACAAGACGGCTGGACAAAAAGATGAAAATCGGTTCAAAATCATCCGCGTCATCGGAGTTGGCGATTCGGCCATATGCAACCTAGGCGCCCAACATTTTTGACGGCCTAATCGTGACAGCGGAAGATCCTAGGGGCGCCTATGCCTGATTTTTAACATAGTGCTTATATAGTGTGATAAGGGCGTTGCAGATAGTTGCAAATGTACGAACATCGACTTAGTCTTCCATTGCTTTAGCCCACACACATTCCTACCTAGATGTTCAGTAATCTCACACAGGTAGATAGGCATATTACTTCTTTATACAGATGATCTTGAGTTGTTTAGAAAATGGTCTGGTCTTGGTTTTTTTATACATGAGGTTAACTTTTGTTCATGTTTTTCTGGCTAATTTTATATCCCTACCCGCAGGCGCATTGCCATTGTGCGCCAGATGCAAACGACGTCGTGTTCAATTTTTTATTTTATTTTTTTTTTGAATTTTTCCTGCAGTGATTGACAGTTGATTTCTTAGAAAACAAAAAAAAAAAAAAAACCCATGTAAAAATGTACATAATATTAAATACTAGAAATACAACTAATTTGTTATCATGAAGTACATAATATATACAATATACTATCTTTTTTAAACAGATAATCACATCAAATAACTAATACATAAAATATAATAAATTTAATAATACACTAACTTCTTACAAAATAACACAAAATA